>VWZX01005085.1:2937-15647 GCA_013399015.1 Galbula dea
GAGGAGATGAGGCTACCTAGGTAATTAAACTGCTGAACTGATTTGAGCTCTGATTCGCCAGTGGTGATATGGGGATGATGGAAGACTTCCTGAGGTGCCGGTTGATAGAGAACTTCTGTCTTCTTTAAGCTGACTTCTAGTCCAAAGAGCTTGGCAGTGTCTGCAAAGCAGGATGTTAAACGTTGCAGAGCTGTTTCTGTGTGTGCAACAAGGGCGGCGTCATCAGCATAGAGCAGCTCCCGGACAAGATGATTTAAGGTCTTAGTGTGGGCCTTCAGTCGCCTTAGATTGAATAGGCTTCCATCAGTACGGTATCGGATGTAGATACCGTCCTGATCATCAAGGTCTGCTGTGGCCCTTTGGAGCATCATGGTGAAAAAGATTGTGAATAGGGTTGGTGCTAGCACGCAGCCTTGTTTTAATATGAAGCTTATTTGCAAAGTCTTTGATAAGCTCCATGGTGCATATGTCTTGCAAAGATAGAACTCCTTTGCCTCTAATAATCTGCAGTCTGAAGAGATCTCAGGGGCCAACTACATTCTGTTGTCTTTCTGACATTTAACCCAAGGAATCAGAAGTGAAAATAGCAGCAAAACGATGTGGCCATCTACTGGTAGAAAACTGTATAGCTTCCAAAAGCTGTGCAACTAGAAGGAAGGGAGCACAGATTTAAATCACAGAATCACAGAATGTTAGGAGTTAGAAGGGACCTCCATCATCTAGTGCAACCCCCCCTGCCACAGGAGGATTCCCTAGACCAGGTCACACAGAATGTCGTCCAGACAGGTTTTGAATATGTTTGGTTACTGCGAGTTCTCTAGAGATGTCATCCTTGACAGAGTAATTTCATGAAGAGCCAACAGCATTTAAAGAAGAGCACATGTAAACAATGGATCATCAGATTACTAGTTAGGGTTTGTACACATAGGAAAAAGATACTGGTAGAATTAGAGCAGCAGAAATCTTCCTGTGGATATTCTCTTCTTGGTAAGTGTGTGCATGTGCACTTTTCAATGCTCTAACTTTGTGCAAGTAGTTATACTCTCAAGACCTAGTGGGAATATGGCCTTAGAGATACACATTTCAGTGCAGGAGATCAAATGCTGCAGGAGCTCTGAGGTCCCTTATCCCATTTTGCTACTTTCGGAACATAAGTGAACAAAGATTTTAGAAATCTCCTATTACAGCAGTTACACATTGTGCACTGTCAAACTTCAGTCTTCACTGAAGTGTGTATCACTGATACTCTGCAAGAATAAAGACTTCTATTAAAATCTAGATCTCCAGTTTACATTTTACTAAAAACAGCTGAGAAAGAAGTTTAATATTTAGGGACTACCTTGGTAGAAGCAATATTGAATCACCTAAGTGAATGGATATTGTGAGAAATAATCCTATGCCACTATTTCAGGGGTTATCCATCATGTTTGTTTGTGATTTACCATTCCCGGCCCTTCTGAGCCCTTTCATCACTGCTGTTGTACAAATGTCAGCAAAGTAATTATCTTGGGGAAGTTCAGGCCAGTTCAGCTCTGACAGCTCTGTGAATACACTTTTTTCTACAAGGATGAGTAGAAACCAATTAATAGCTCTTCTGTGAGTTATTCTGCAAAATAATTCTTGCACTTATGGATTAAGTTTGATATGAGCTACAACCATTTCAGCCTCAGTGAAGCACCATCTCGTGGGAGATTATAACAGTCAGTCCGAGCATTTAGAGATCAACATTATTTGCCCTTAAAGGAAGGTAAAGGGCCTTCCAGAAGAAAGTCACCTCTTCACTCCATACTCTACATGAATATCAGAATTATCTGAAGAGAAGGTGAGATCACAGAGTAGGCAGAATTTAAATGCCAAGCAGAAAGTAGAAATGGCGACATTTGACAGAGGTGAGAATAAGCTGCCATAGATTGAGGAAGAGATGCAATATCTTTCAATGAACAGGTACTGGCTTTGGCTGGGATAGGGTTAATTTTCTTCGTAGTTTGCATGGTGCTCTGTGCTGGATATGTGCTGGAAACAATGTTAATAACACAGAGATGTTTTATTGTTATTGCTGACCAGTGCTTTACAGACATTTAAGGCCTTTTCTCACCCCACCTCACCAGTGAGTAGGCTGGGAGCGCGCAAGAAGTTGGGAGGGAACAGAGTTGGAACAGCTGACCCCAACCGAACATAGCAATTAAAGTCTTTATCTCCACCCACAAGTCTTCTCACTCTTACCCTTATGATTCTCTCTTTCATCCCATCAGAGGGGAGTGAGCAAGTGTATGTGTGGAGCTCAGTTGCCAGCAGGGCTTAAACCATTACAGAGAATTAACCCATTGCCCTAAGAGTAGAAAAAAAAAGTTTAATTTTCCTCCCGTGGGGTGACATGATAAGATGGATTAGATCTTGCGTATGAGCTGTGCACTAATAGGTGAGTTCTTATGTAAATATGTATACACTTGTACTTTGTGTGTATGTGTATGTGCTCCTTGTGAATATAGCAATGCAGATACCTTCTGATGTACAAGTATACAAGGGTCACCTTCCCTGTGTCATTTACTACTGTTATATCCAGACAAGTCTCCCAAGATAGTCCAATTAATTTAGACTCATTTTAGGGAGAGTGTGGGCATGAATGACATATGCATATATATATATCTCCATGGAGAAAATGCATTGGCATTCATGTCACCCTCTGTAATTAGATGGGTGAGGAATGGGCAAGTGGAAGGGTTCACAGGCTGACAGTTTCTTAATGTCTACATAACCAGGAGCCCAAATCAAGCTACATCCATCAATGCCTGAGAGGAAGACAAGGGCGAAGTTAGTGCTTTCCTGTCCTAAAAGTGCTGTCTGAGTTATTTCATTTTCTAACACTACTTCTTCACACACAGAAATATAAACTGATGTATATTGTATCACAGTAACTACCTCTCGGATGGAAGTCAGAAAACACATTGTCAAGAGAGGATAACATTTGGTATCTAGCTTGGAGTTATGCCAGTAAAATAATTGCACTAGAAAGCTACCTTTGATGACTGCATCAGGATGGCCAGCCAAAGAAGGAATATATGCCTATACAGATAAAGTAATGTGACACCAAAGGGAAGTAGTTCACCTTTTTCTGGTTTTGGTCGCATATACTTTTTTTCTCTTTTTATGTAGCTGAAGCCTTCCTGTTAACAAAAATCTTCCTGTATCCTTCTTTGAGAAGAACTCAACAGCTGCATGGCCAGAGGCTGTGGTTACTGAGTTGCTTCAATCCAAAATGCATCCATCCTAATTCTAGAAGTGATTCTGCTTTGTCACCACCTATTACTCCTGATGCCACAGGCACTTACGTGGTCCTGTGTCAGGCAAGGTAAAGGAAGTTATTGGTCTGAAAATGCTTGGCTGGTGTGTGCCAGCAGCGGCATGAATTCATGCTAGATTAAAGTGATCCTGCCACTATGGCCTGAGAAAGGGTGAATTGTGTCTCAACATAAAGGGTTGGTTAGAGATGTGGGAGCTAGTCAACAATCAGAACAGGCACATGAATTCAGCTGTCTAACAATCCTAAACAGAAGCAAAGGCATGTGAGGCTTTTTTTTTTTTTTTGCTCTTTTCTATGAAAGTTGCTCTGAACTACACTGAGATCTATGTGGAGCCCCAGACTCTAAATGTGCTGTGTTTCTATATAAGTCAGGGTAATGGTCAGCTCAAACTGGTGTTCAGCCAAAAAATGTTAACAGTATGGACATGTGAGTACCATTCTGTGTGTAAGGGCAGGAACCTAACCATTTAGATTTAGCTGTGGGTGCTAGGTGCCAAACAAGTGTAAAGGAAATGTACTGTACCTAGAGATTTTACTTTGCCACAGTCAACAGGCATGACTGCCTGCAAGTCTTGATGCTCTCTTAGAAGTTAGAATTTTGAATTGGGAATTGTGTCTTAATTTTTACGTTAATATATGTAACGGGATTAATTATCATTTGTTCAGAAAACAGGAAATACTGGAGAAAACTATTTTATAAAATGGCAATATGAGGATAACAATAGTGATTTGAGGGATTACATTCTTTTTTCAATATTTTGTGAATTACTAAAATGCATTCATGCTTTCTTTTTTAAGAAAAGATTGGCAGGTAAATAATATTTTCATCTGGTTTTAGCCTTAAATTTGTGCTTTTTTTTCTCACCTGGGGTTTTCTTTCAGTTAGGACAGATAGAAATATCTGAACTTTCAATAAAAAGTGCACAGAGATTCTTGATTTCTGGCAGTCTAGATTTGAAAGGAAAAAAGCCAAATATTACAGAACTAACATTAAAATTAAAATCTCTAGCAATGTAATAATGTGTCATTTTAAAATCTATTTTTCTAAACATTTAGCTGCAATTTTCCACAGATCAGAATCTTCTCTCTGTAAACTAAACTCTTCTAAAGAAATGTACCATGTTATGAAGGTGAAAGAAATAATGGGAATTAGGGAGAAAAACAAGGGAAAACAATCAAGGTATAGGATCATTATTTAACAAAGGAGTTAACAAAAAGAAAATCCTGTCCTAGAGAACAATAATTCACAACAAACCGAAATATAGCTTCAAATGCTCTCCTAGGTTTTGTTTCTTTATTTATTGCTTTGTTGATTTTGTTGTTTGTTTTTGTGGGCAAAGTAAGGTCCACTGTATCTTTTAAACTTCTGACCTCTGGTCATTATCAGTTGTGAACCTTATCCATTACCACAAAAGTAATCATGTTGCTTTTGATATTACGCAGAAAATCATCCATGGCAAAACCTATGTTTCTTAACTACATCCATAAATGTGTTATGTCAAAAGCAGATTTGGTTTCCCTTTTTATTTTTCTTTGTGCTGTAAAGACAAAGAATGCCTAAAGCCTTTTTTTTTTTGAGAAAGGAATTAAGAAAATTCACTATTAGTCCTAATGAATAACTTTTCTTCCCTTTCTCCTATTCTTTTTCTTTTATTATTCCCCATTTTTTCCCATAAGAAATGACTGTTGGTTCCTTTCCTTGAAGTTTAACACTTTAATCGTCTTAAATGACTTATATTATTTTACTTGAAAAAATGTTAGGTATGATTCAATTCACAAGACCAAGCTCTGTTCTGGTCTCCTTGCTATGTCATAAGAAGGAAATAAAAACACTTAACCAAATTATGTCTCTTAATTTTTCCACATTCCTCCTTTCAGTTATCCATGGTCTCCTTGCTACATCTAGACACTGTCTTCAACATATGGTCTTGAACTTTATCCAAGTTCTGATCCGGGATATGCTCTTGTGGTTATTTATTGAAAATGTTGATATGACTAGACATGAGATCTGTCCTTTATTTATTCATTAGGTGTTGGCTAAATATTGAATTCAGTTCATGGTTAGGTATCAGTTGCTCACTTTTCCAAGGCTTTCCATTCTCCATTTCTAGCTTCTCGTGGCAAACTCTGGTGCAAATAGCACTGACAGGACTCCTACAGTGTTGTTTTTTTTAACAGTTAAATTCATGATTGGTGCTATGTGGCTTGAAGGTAATGACGTAAATCCAGTTTTGAAAATAAAAAAAAAACCAAACCTTAATTAATTAACTTGACCATCCTGACTAAAACAGAGAAGGTTTCCTCTGAAATTACAAAAACAGAGCTCTATCTGAATCTAGCTGAGGCAAAACACTGGTAGAAACTTTTGCATGAGCAGTGCACTGTAACTCTGCTGCCCTTATGTTAACCCTCCACAAATTTCAGGTCCACAAAGAAAGTATGAATTAGTTGTCTCATAACAGTTAAGAAGCAAATGCTCCCACACAACTAAAGCTGCTAAATCTCTCAGTGCTCACATTGCCTGGTCAGTTGGCTGGCTTCCAGTGAGGATAAACTGATGCTCAGCCCAAGGGCATATGAAAGATTTGAAGGCATCTTCAACAGGGAATTAAGTGCCAACTTTTTACTGACAGTTTGCTCCTGTAGAGACCTCAACTGCCATGACATTTCTCAAAAAAAAGGTCTTTTACAATATCAAAGTAAGCTTTGTGTTTTTCTTTTCTTGTGAGAGAAAAGGCATTGAAAAAAGTATTTTGTGAGAATCATTTTTATTTTTGGAATATATCTTTGAAATGAAAGTTTTCTATTACACCACTATGAAACTAAAATGCTCTATATGAGGCGATTGGCACAGCTGTTACACTCTCAGCAACCTGCCAGATGTCTGGACTTGTGAGTACCGCCAAAATTCCCAGGTTGCAAAGATGGGGAAATTAGTGTTTTATCAATCCAATACGTAATAATGATGAACCCTAGAAGTTCTTGGTTAGTCTTGTCTAAGGAACCTTGCAAATGCTCATAATAAAAGCAGTAAAAGTAATATTGTCTTCTACCACTGGCTAATCATCAGCAGTGGATAAAATGCTGTTACTGCTCTTACTGAAAAGCTTTTAGCACAGCTATTTAAAAATTGTTTACGTGACAAAGGCTAATTTCGTTAGTGGAAAGCTCTTTTTAATTCTTGCAGCTGATCTGGTAGCCAACAGAAAGTGAATTTGTGTAATAGATGTAGAACAGCAATTTATAATAGAAATAGTTCTAGAATCCTATTTTTCAGAAGCCATATAAACTGCTGATTTTTGTTCTAAGTGAGCAAATTTTCAACCATCAATTTTGATCAGCTTTGCAACACTGTTGTGTACAGTTACAATATTCTGTGCAAAAAGTCTGCCTTATACAGCTTCCAGCTTTGTGAAGGTATGTTTTTGAGACAAGTAGTAATGCTTCCATATTAGGGAGAAAAGGATCTGTGAGAAGAAGAGGAATGGAAGTAGAAAGACTCTCCTTTCATCTCTGTTCTCTATAGCTTTCATAACAATTCCAAAGCACAGCTCTTCTACTTTGAAGAAACACTTCAGATTGTGTCTGTGGAGTGATGCTAAAAAGAGACTGATGCATCTTTAGCTTGGAGAAGAGGAGACTAAGGGGTGACCTCATCTACGCTTTTAAGTACGTGAAGGGTGGGTGTCAGGAGGATGGGGTCAGGCTCTTCTCGGTGAAGCCCAGTGACAGAACAAGAGGCAATGGCTGTAAGCCGAAGCATAGGAGATTCTGTGTGAATACACATAGAAATTTTTTCCCAGTTCAGGTGCCAGAGCACTGGAAGAGACTGCCCAGAGAGGCTGTGGAGTCTCCTTCTATGGAGGTATTCAAAACCTGTCTGGACGCGCTTGTGTGTGACCTGGTCTAGGGAATCCTGCTGTGGGAGGGGGGTTGGACTAGATGATCTTTCGAGGTCCTTTCCAACTCCTAATATTCTGGGATTCTGTGATCAGCACAAGAATTTCAGGCATAGTAAACTGCAAACAGTAAAATGCACCCACATGTGACTGACGTAGTAAACATCTAGAGGTAAACTGAGCCATGCTGCAGCTGTTTCATAACAATGCAACAGCTCAAAGTTCATACAGACGATCTCACAGTTCATATTGACATTTGTAGATTTTGCTAGACTTATTTGCAAAAAAAAGTTAAAAACATAGTTAACGAACACATGCTTGAGTCCTAATGAAGCACAGGTGACAACACCTATACCTTGGCATTGTATTTTGAAGCTCAGCCTAATCATAGTAGAGCCTAACAGCACAATTGTAGTTTGCTAGTCTCCACTTTCTGTTCATATCTAGTGTACAGAAGGAAAATATTATTTCCTCTTCTGCAATGAGTTAAGAATGATGTAATTGTTTCCATGTTTTATCTTTAAATCTTGATATTCTAAAATTTTTAAAACACTGAAAAGTTTCCTAACACAAGACTTTTGCAATATTCACATACTTCAGTAAATATTTCATACCCAGTCTTCCACCAACTTTCAACCTTTCAGCTGTGTTCAGGCTTTAGAAAATTCAGTGGCACTCTCCTGTAGCTCTTCAAAGTAGCTACCCTATGCTTTGCTGTGTTTTCAAATTTCTTTAAAAGGAAGTTTTAGGAAAGATGGTCTAAGAGGTCACAGTAGAACTGTGTCTCTTTGTCAAGAAGTTTTTCATCTCACATATCATGGCAAGATTCTGAGAAACTTCTTTTTCATTAGATACAATAAAACTCAATAACTGCTGTCACGACTACTTGCTCAAATAAAATCATCACTTCAGGAGTGTGTTCTATGTTTGGACAGCAAGGTATCTCCTCAGTCAGTGTCATGGTCCCTTTCCATGCCTGGGGATAAGAGAAAAGACAGCAGACAGTTAAGTCCACAAAGTCATATTCTTCCTGTATTACCTTTAGGTAAATTTGATCTAGACTTGAAATGTACTTACAGAATCATAGAATTGCCAGAGCTGGAAGGGACCTCAAAGATCACCCAGTTTCAACCCCCCTGTCTGGCAGGAACACCATCCACTAGATCAGGTCTCCCAGAGCCCCATTAAGCCTTGTCTTAAGTCTAAGTCTTAACTTAGTCAGACTGATTTTTTTTTTTAATTTCTCCTTGGTTAAAAAAAAATCTCTGTCTTTAAAATCAATAAATTGATAGGCCCTTTTGGAGGTAAAGGAGAAGCAATAAAATAAACTGAAATATCAAGCAATTCAGGAAAACAAGAGTATATTAAGGTAAGAGAGAGACCCAAACCAAAACCAGTAAACAGCTTCCTACTTGCACAGGATTTGCTTTCTGTGGGATAGGTCAAGTACAGGAGGGAGAGATAGGAAGAGGGCAGAACTGTACTGCCAGGAAGAGAAGAAAGGACTTTTATGTGCCCAGGCCAAGTTCCAAAATTAACATATTTCTTTTTTGAATGTCTTCATGTCTTTTCACTGGCCTTTCTGACATTGAGGAGATACCAGCCACCTTAAAACAGGAAAGCCATCCAATGGCCCAAGGTCTCCTGGAAACAAGTATGGAAACTTGCTTGCAATTTTAAACCGTTTCAAGTTGGCACTAGACAAACAAGATTCACCACACCTCTGCAATAAAACAATACTTTTCACATGTTGGACCAGCCTTTGACAAACAATTGCAGTACCATTTCAGGCAAGTTTTCAGAAGTGTCATTTTTTTTAATCTAACTTTTCCTCAGTTGCAAGTGTAAATAACAAAATAAATGATCTGACTAGGTGAAAATTTAAACACAAACATGCAGTCCTGATTTTATGGAGGGTTTTTTATTTTTATTGCAATTCTTTGTCCTTTTAGGACTACAAAAAATGTCAAAAAAGCACTATTACTACTTTCTGCATGTTATTTGTTAAAACACAATTATTTTTCAAACAAGATATTTTCCAGTAAGATTTAATCAAAAATTATATTGCTTAGTGTGAAGCATTAATTGCTTCTGCTTTCTCACTTGTATGACTAGAAGAATGTAAATCAGATCTTCTTTATGATCTGATTGAGTGGTCACAGTTACTTAGTGTCAAATTATAATTGCATATATCATTCCTAGAAAAAATTTAAAAGGTAAGAACTGCAACCATTAAAAATATATGTCTCCGATTACAAAAGAAATTTCCTCCGTTCCAGTACATAAACACTACTAGGTGCTCTCCAAGTGTTCAGAAATGATTCTGGAACTACTTTAAAGTATTGCAGCCAGTGTCCTTTAACCTTATGTGGGCATCAAGCAGGCTCTATGGCTCTGAAAGGAAACTTGCCTTGCCTTCTAGATAATTCATCCTCAAGTTATCAAGTTTTCAAAAATACAGCAGCTGTTGCAGTAAGAAACAAACTGTAATTTTTTTTTCTTTTTCTGTACTATCTATCTGTAAAATTAGTTCCTCTAACTACTTGAATATTTAAACCCCTCACTGTAATGCTGGGAAGTTTATGGGTTTTATTACTAAGGCATTTTTGCTATTTATTATAAAATTTGTTACTTCTCAAATAGCATATCATGGAAAATGAAAATTTTATAGGTGTTTGGAATTGCAATACTATGGCAATCAAAAAGCCACAGAACAAAAGGCACTGACTGTATTGTAGATTTCAAATAAAATATTGGTAAACATATTTCAAGCATCTTCCCAAGCAGCTCTTTTCAAATCATTTTTTAGTGACTACTAATGCTGTATAAAAAGGTTGAAAATTTAGTATCGAACTGCTGGCTACTATCAAATGAGTCATATTTTTTTATCTGTCTAATAAGATGAAAGGAAAAGTTAAGCATGTTTTTTCTGAGGAAGTTAACAATATTTGCTCAGGGGATAAATTCTAGATTAATTAAGGACTGACTTCACAGATGTCAGAAGTTCGAAGATCGTAGGTATTGACCCTAGGAAAAGTGCTAAAACTGAAGTATGCCAGCATAATCACTCCTAATCCTTTATTGCTGCTGGAATTTTGCACGTCTTGCCAGAAAAGTTACTTCTAGAAGTCTGTTTTTCTCTTAACAGATTATATTTGGAAGTCTTTTCTGACCCTGTTTTTATTTCCTAATACCTGAGACAACAGGTAGCCTGGGAGTCTTGGAGCAGGGAAAGACTTACCTCCAGAGCACCTGGCATCATTAACACATGTAGCTATCAGAATATCATGGCCAAAAATGCCCTCTTTACCAGAGGAAACAACATACTCAGCTTTTTCTAGGAGAGAAAACTTACTGTCAAAATTTGTATTGTAACATTCAATGCTGGGAGAAGGACAATAGAAACAACAACAACAAAAGGTCACAAGTGAAAAAATTACAATCTTTTAGTGATGGCAAGAAATGTCTTTGTTTCTGAATTGAGAAAGACAGATGTTAAATAGCAGAGGGTGAAACAGGAGGGCAGGACAGAACTCATCACAGGTATAATGAGAGAATTGACTTGAGCCAAAAATATTCAAGCATATGAAAGTCAGGAAGCTTCTGAAATTATTGTGTTCGCTGCATTACCAGCACCTGAAGAGAGCAGAATGACTCACTAGGAAAACAGGAGAGAAATTGCTATTTCTCATTACTGAGCATGGTGAGCATAGGGTCGGTTTCTCTCCTCAGTAGGTAAAGCTCAAGTTCAGCTAGAAAAGGAGAGCAAAACCAAAGTTGCTGGTGCAAAGTAAAATTAATAAATTCTGTATGTCAGAGACTTGTCAAATAGATAGATCATTTGGCTGTGTTTCCTGAGAGAAATTTTTCAGCATGTTGGAGCAGTGAAAACCTGAATTTCTAACAGAACTTTTGTTTCATCTTAAACTCCCTTGCCCTGTGCAATCAGGGAAGGTCACTTCTTCTGCAAGCGTGTTAATAATAAATAGTAGCAGCTATTACATTTGCAGCATAAGCTCTGAGGCAGACCAGAGAGTAAAGCAGGGAAAGACTTACTTCCAGAGCACCTGGCATCATTAACACATGCAGCTGTCAGAATATCATGGCCAAAAATGCCCTTTTTACCAGAGGAAAATACACTGTAGAACATCACTAATGTACCCTGACCTAGCAGGTCTGAAATTCCCAGTATTGTGACATACTTTGTGTTCCAGACAGTAGAGATTTTCTTTTCTTTTTAAAAAATATTATTTTACCAAGTGTGCACTGTCTTCAGTACCAGACAAAGAAAACAGCTTTGATAAGACTTCCTTCCATGATGCAGAAACTAGCAAGAAATTGCAAATGGCAATAAAACATGGAAAATAGAAAAATTTTAAAGCAGAGTAAAAAAATTTGTCGTAGCTACCCTGGCCTGAGTTGTCATCTATAAATGACATAGTCAATTGATCGGACATGGATTTGTCATCAAGACAAATTAATTCATACTGTCCCTGCTTGTCACTTGTCGTGACTTTGATGTCAGGTCAAACCAGGGACCTGAAGTTCAGCTGATACAAGTCTGAAGAAGGTTTGACTCACCATGTCTTCCCGCTTTGGTCAATAAAGATCATACACAAACTTACCATGTGGAAAGTGTTATTTTCTATCAAGTCCTTTGGACCCCTCTTTTCATCAGCTGAGGTAAAAATACTGTATATTAACACAAATTACTCATTTTGTGTGAAAGGGATATAGTAGTGTAACTATAAATTCACTCAGCATAGCTGACTGCAGGTAAGGTGAATTGGCTCTCCATTCTCTGTCTCTCAAAGTTTATTTCCTTGAAAACATATAAACCTGGACACAGCCTTGATAAGCGGTAAATCAAAAAGTCTTTTTCTCCTTCCTGCGTAGTTGAATGAGTTTGAGTAACCATTCCTCTTTCTTTTCTTTCTATTTAAAAAAAATTTTTTATAAACTAATGTAGTCTAATCACCCTGTGATGTTGGGAAACGTCAGCAAGGTGAAGAGCTCTGATATAGTAACAAAGGACGAAGATAAGTCTGAGGTGCTTAATGCATTCTTTGCCTCAGTCTTTAATAAAAAGGCTGTTGTTTCAAAGGATATTCATTCCCCTAATC
Source organism: Galbula dea (assembly GCA_013399015.1). Classification (NCBI taxonomy): domain Eukaryota; kingdom Metazoa; phylum Chordata; class Aves; order Piciformes; family Galbulidae; genus Galbula; species Galbula dea. The sequence goes on from VWZX01005085.1 coordinate 15,261, forward strand.
TGGGGAATAGGGTCAGGGAAAGGTGTGACTCCCCCCTAGTCCAAGAGTAGATGGTCAGTGACCTGCTGCATCACCTGGATGAGCACAAATCCATGGGGCCAGATGGGCTGCACCCAAGGGTGCTGAAACAGCTGGCGGAGGTGCTCACTGAGCCACTTTCCATCATTTTTCAAAAGTCCTGGCTGACTGGGGAGGCACCAGCAGACTGGAAATCAGCCAGTGTTACCCCCATATATAAGAAGGGAAGGAAGGATGATCCAGGAAATTACAGGCCTCTCAGTGTGACTTCTGTGCCAGGAAAGCTGATGGAGCAGATCATCCTGAGTACCCTTCTGCGGCACTTGCAGAGCAGCCAGGGGATCGGGTCCACTCAGCATGGCTTCACAA
>VWZX01005085.1:16276-29791 GCA_013399015.1 Galbula dea
TGCCCAGGGAGGTGGTGGAGTCACCATCCCTGGAGGTTTTTAAGAAGAGGATAGATGTGTTTCTTCAGGGGATGATTTAGGGGTAAGAGTAGTGTAGGGCTATCGGTTGGACTAGATGATCTTGAGGGTCCTTTCCAACCGTAATGATTCTGTGATTCATTGAATAAGATCATGCACTACAGCTTAGGCTCCGTGTTTGACCAAATGTACCTTTTTATTTCTTCTAATAGTCTATAGATTCTCCTGACTCTAAAACCTAGAATCTTTAAGGTGATGGTTTGGTTTGGTTTTTCCTTTCTATTTTCTTAAGCTTTGTGCTTTTAAATTTCCTAAGTGCTTAGACATTGTAGTCAGTGTAATAAGGTTCAATTATCACTTCCTGCATGTCACTGTAACTACTCAGTCTTACGAGATCACCTTCTAACTCATGTTGTTTATGTTGTACTTCAGATACAGCATGATGATGATTTCTAACAAGTACAATTTAAAGAACTGAGAATGTACCAAGGTATATATTAAAACATCTTTAATTACTTTGTGAGTGAGAATAGGGCTGGCTGAGTAGAAGGGCTTTGCTTCAAGCAAACACCTGTAGTAGTAGTAAAGCCAAGGGTAACAATGGATAGAATTTGGGGTTGCATAGGAAGACCAGTAGATCAGCATCTGATTTGCAGAAAACCACTGACAGCTCTGCTGTTTATTCAAAGACCTCATAAAACTGAATGCAGACAGAGAGGGGATCAGATCTAGGGAATGCATGGGGACATGAAGACGTGTCTGCTGCCCAGGATTCTCAGTGAAGCCTAAAGATATGCCATTTCTCAAACACTGTGACATCTAGCCCAACTCAGCTGTCAAGTGATCAAAATTCTGTCAGAGTAAGTGGTGGCTGTCCATGTAAATGAAAAGCTGCAAGAAAATGAAAAGCCTCAACTTTCTTAAAGCATCTTTTAGCTTTATTCCTCTCAAACTTTGCTCCTGCACACAGAAATCCTGTCAGCCACCTAATCATACATTCACATGTAATACTGAGAGTGGCAGGGGAGACCGCTTACACATTCTTTCTGCTACATGCAAGATGCTTTCTATTTTGGAAATATCATTCTTACATATTTTGCAGTAAAACTAGAGACAAAACCTATGTTTGTTTGTTGATTTCTTGTTTTCTTTCTGTTTATATTTTCCAATGCAAAAACCTGGTTCATTTCCACTTGGTTTTATTCATAGTACTTTGTTGAAGCTTGACGTCTTACCAGTCTCCCAGCAAAATGCAACAAGTTGTTGTACTACAGGTGTTACCACAGAGGTGTCGTGGTTAGAGGGTTTGCTGATCCCAACCCACGGCAGATGCTTCTTATTAACCCACCCCTTCCCCCCCAACCGGAAGACATAGGGGACAATAAGGGCAGAGAGGCTTCTGGATTGGAAAGTAAAAACTAAAACTACTTTAATAATAATAACAAAGTCAGATGAAATATATGAAGTTATACAGAACCCAAACTATGTCACCACCGAAGCTTCGGCAGGCTCCAGCAACAGCCTCCCCGACCCCAGACACATCCCGGTACCAGATGAATCCGGCTACCCTGAGGGGCGGGTCCCGCTACCGGATGCCCGAATTTAAGATTCAGGAACCTCGGGTCTTAAAAGCGAAGTCTAACAGGGGAGTCTAGCAAGGGGAGAGGTAGGGGGAGGGGGGCTGACCCCCAGCTTCTATATCGAATATGATATATATAGGATGGAATACTTTAGAAAGTAAAATCATTGAACAGAAATAGTTCTGTTCTAACTCAAACCAGGACAAGAGGAAATGATAAATCAAGGGCAGTGAACCAAATGAGTTCATCATAATCCCATACCTAGGATACTCATGAGCTTGTTTCTGTGGTGGATTACTGATTCAATCATGGCAAGTAAATATTTTTACACAATAGTTCTGGTACAATATGCTTCATTTGGTTAGATGGGGGCACTCCTGCTGATATATTAACATAAATTAGAACTTGTAAAAGGAAATGTTGCCAGAATATGATGATATAAGTAAACTAGAACATTTCTGGGAGAAAAAGCAGTTTTGACAAGTTCTTGCAGAGGAGTGGGGGACTCATAAGAGCATGTCTGGCAGTCTGTGCTTGGTGAACTTTCATTAGGTAATGGGAACCACATCAGGCAGAATGGAGGACTGAACATGAACTTCTCATATGCAAGTGCTTTGGGATTTAAAAAAAAAAAAAAACCACACCAAAAAAACCAACCCAAGCTTTCATTCTTTCTCAGTTAAAAAGGAAGACAGTCACCTAGAGGCATGCTGATATGTTCTTGTTTCCTGAAAATGTGTGAGAGGTTTTGTTTAGATTGTTGTTCAAAGGGAGGAAAAAGTTGAAATATCCAAAGCTTTAGTAAAATAAAGCTTTTGTTTTCCAGTTGTTTTCCTGAAATCAGTATGACATCCTTATGCCAAGAAGACTTTGATCACTGCTGGCTGTGATGTTGTGTTTTACAAATAGCACAAGCCTTCCTCCAGCCAGCTGAGGATTTGCAGGAAGGTTGCTTGATGTGTACCCACTGTGAACCTGTGCATGTCTTGTTGCAGTGCTAATAGGAGCTGTTTAGGTTCAAATAGTTTCAGTTTATGTTGTAGGTGATAACTTGGCTACTTGAAGCACAAAATATGTGGGGCGAAGGGAAACAATGGAGACTGGGAAACTTGGGAGCTGCTTTTAGTGCTGTTACAAGTGGCCTCTTGTAGCACAAATTTCACAGTGCCTGGACAGGATTTTGCTTGGGCTAGGGTGGGAGACTGCCATGAGCAATCTGCATTGCAGGTTTCTCATCTGTTGCTCTTGTATGTTGTTGCCCTATTCCCCTGACTCTGTCCTCCAGTGTAGACATGTGAACTGTCATCTTGCAGATACATGGAATCTCTCCTTGTAGGCCATGTTTGAGGAAAATAATAAGTTGGACATAGGCAAATCTGACCAGTTCATTCTGCTTTGAGGAGTCTGGGCCTTGAGCTCATAGGCCACTGATCTGCCCTAATCAATCACTACACATTAAGCAGATAAGAAATGACCAGATTGGGGGAAGTAACAAGGAGCACTCCAGAAAATATCTTGTGAGAAATTCTGGGAGCTGCTGTCAGTACCAGATGCCCATGCACTGGTAGTAACGTGACAAAGTTTGTTGGCTGCATTTTCTCATCAATCCAAGGAATAGTCTGAGTGTGAGCAACAGTTGTTGTATCTAGTATTGGGAAGCTCTCAGAAATTTCTGGTAAACTGGGAGCATAGTGGCTGTCACAGAGCAGGGTGTCTGGGATCAAATAGGGAGGAGCTAGGGGTAAAAAGGAAGAAAGAGTTCTTCTTTGCACGTTGTCAGAGGAAAAAGACAGAAGGCACAAGATGGTTTAACTTACTGTTCCCAACTTTTAAGTAGCCAATTATTATAGTATTGATCTTCGTAATGCATGTTGCTGAAACTGCTGCACTTTCTGCTAGTAGCACGTGTCCTTAGTCCTCTCCATTTCCTCTCACTGTCAGGTGTCACGGAGAACATGGTTTACTGCAGCAACACGGGGAGCATGAGCCATTCATGTTTCTGTGGTCCTGCTTTCTGCCTGGTAAATGTATATTCCATTGGCAACCCTTGGATGTCTCTAAACTGGCTTTTTGCAAAGTTGCATGGCTGTAATATAGCTAAACAAGCTAGAGTGATAGAGGGTAGGGAACACAGAATATGCAGAATAGCTCTCCTTGTTCATACAAGGAAGTCCCATGTTGTTCTGCACTGTGTATCTCTGGCATGTTCCCAGACAATGACTTATGAACTATCACCCATGAACAGTTGTCATTGTTAGTAGACAGGCATGAGTGCATTAAATAAACTTTGCCAATGCTTCTGCTGCTCTCAGTTTGTTTAGAAAAGCAGCCATTGTAACCTTTCTATCACTTTTGAAGTATCAGTTATGTCTACAGTATTTTGGGGCAGTCAACTTCCATATTACAGCTATCTAGTAAAAACTGTCCTCTTAATATCATCTTTAACAGAAGGAGTGTAAACTTGTCATATTACTTCATAGACATAGGTCTCCTCTGTTTTCCTGTTCTGCTGCATGACCCAAGGCTTTGTAGTGATGTCAGGAGGCATGAACAAGATTGAAAAATCCGGGGAAAATAGCACATAAAAAAGGCTATGTGAGCATCATAAAGCTGAAAACCAGGAAAATCAACTGATTGACTCAGATTTCATTATTTTGGAAATCTCATTCTTACATATTTTGCAGTAAAAGCTAGGAAAAAAAAGCTGTTTGTTGATTTTATTTCTTATTTTCTTTCTGTTTCATGAACAAGATCTAAAAAATCTGGGCAAAACAACACATTAAGAAGGCTATGTGAGCATCATAAATCTGAAAAACATGCAAAAAACCTGACTGACTCAGATTTTATTAATATGACTTCCAAGATACTGTTTGATCTTCTTGGAGCTTTCCCTAGGGGTAGGTTCCAGAAGAGGAGTTTGGGGACTCTCATGCTTGTTATAGGTATGTGATTGTAAAGAATGAGATCATCAATTTCACACAGAATCACAGAATGTTAGGAATTGGAAGGGACCTCGAAAGATCATCTAGTCCAACCCCCTGCCACAGCAGAATTCCCTAGACCAGGTCACACAGAAGCGCATCCAGACGTGTTTTGAATACCTCCATAGAAGGAGACTCCACAACCTTTCTGGGCAGTCTGTTCTAGGGCTCTGTCACCCTCACTGTGAAAAAATTTCTACGTGTATTCACACGGATTTGCCAGAAGGAAGCTCAGAGAAAACCATACAGTAGGTATCTCTGACACTTGACCTGCTTTCTGGTGCCAATTTTTTATATACTGCCACTGTCAAAAGTATCACAGAATTGCTTGAACTCTGTAGTACCATATATAGCCCAAAAGACAGAGTAGCAGATTCCAAACAGATTTCCAAGTATCTCTGTTAAAGGAGTTTTATCAAATTTGAAGAAATTGAGGCCATTGAAATGACCTTTTATCATTCTCAGACATAGACTACTGTAGTAAATGAATCAGTCTCTTAGAGGACTGCATCAGAACTATTTGCATATGGATCCCCAGCACATGGGTAAGTTGTTGCTTTATCCTTTATTAGCATTTCCTAAATCTTCTAGACTTCACTGAGATTTCCTGCACTTACAGCTTCATGACACATCAGATAAAACAAAGAAAACCCAAGAGGATGGAACTTTATACTCGTCTAGTATCACAGACCTATCACAAAGAGGAGGGGAAAGTCTGAAGATGTTCCTTACCTCAGTAGAGGTAATAAACATAGGAGGTAAATCAGGTGCCTGAGAGGAGAAATGAGGCTGGCAACACATGGAGAATGGTAACATAGTTACTGTCACCTTTTTCAAAATGTTAAGTAGCATTTATCGTGGCAGGCTAGTCAGGTCAGTGAGATGAGACATTCACCTGTCAGATAAATAGAAAAACGTCTTTCATGTACAGTTGTTGAAACTGCTGTAGAAAGAAACTTTTAGAAGATAGCACTGACTATATTCCCTGAATCAAACACAAAAGAGGAAATGTTCACTCGATTAAAATGTGTGTATAATGCACCAGACTTAAAGAAGGACGTTTTTGCTAAGTGAGGAATCAATCATAGAATCATAGAATGGCCCAGGTTGGAAGGGACCTTAAAAGACCACCTAGTTCCAAACCCCTTGAGATGGGCAAGGTTGCCACTCACTAGACCAGGTTGCCCAGGGCCACATCCAGCCTGGCCTTGAACATTGCCATGGATGGGGCATCCACAACCTCTCTGGGAAACCTGTTCCAGTGCCTCACCACCCTCATAGTGAAGAACCTCATTCTAATTTCCAGTCTAAATCTCTCCAATTTTGAGATAAGGATGTCATGCATATCCAGGTAGACGACATCAGTAAGTCTTCCCTCATCAGCTGTTGCAATTACTCCATTATAGAAGGCCACCAGATTGGTCAGGCACAATTAGTGAATCTGTGTTGGCTTCTTAGAATCACCTCTTTGTCTCATATGTGCCTTAACATCACATCCATGACAATCTGCTCCATGATATTCCCAGGCGCAGAGGTGAGGCTCATCGGCCTGTAGTTCCCTGGGTCTTCCTTTTTACCCTTTTTAAAAATGGGGGTGATGTTACCCTTCCTCCAGTCACTTGGGACTTCACCTGACCGCCATGACTTGCCAAATATGGTGGAGAGTGGTCCTGCAACTACATCAGCCAACTGCCTCAGGACCCTGGGATGTATGTCATCAGGGCCCATAGACTTGTTCTTGTCAAGTTTCAGTAGCTGATCCCGAACCTGCTCTTCACTTACAGTGGGAGGTCCTTCACTCCCCCAACGCTCACCTAGGGCTACCAAATCTTCATCAGTGTAGGAAGTTTGGATGCCAGTAAAGACTGAAACAAAGAACTCTTTGAGTAGCTCAGCCTTCTCCATATTCATCGCAACTAATTTTCCATCCTTGTTCATCAGAGGGAGAACACTCAACCTGACCTTCCTTTTCTGGTTAAGGTACTTATAGAATCCTTTTTTATTGTTTTTTATGTTGCTTGCCAAGCTCAGCTCCATCTGCACTTTGGCCTTCCTGATCCCCTCCCTACACTTCTTAGCCATTTCCCTATAGTCTCCCCAGGCCACTTGTCCCTGCTTCCACTGCCTGTGCATTTCCTTCTTGCGCCACAGCTTGAGAAGCAGGTCCTTGCTCAGCCACACCGGTCTCCTTCCTCCCTGCTTGATTTCTTGCACAAAGGAATCGAGTGCTCTTGTGCTCTAAAAAGAGTATTCCTAAAGAATATGGTCGCTGCAGCCTAGACTTCCTCTAATTCTCACCTCTTTAATGAAGTCTTCTGCCTTGGTTAGCACCAGGTCTAGTAGTGCTTTGTCTCTGGTTGGTTCGTCTAGAACCTGTATCAGAGAGTTGTCATCCACAAACTCCAGGAGTCTCCTAGACTGCCTACAGCCTGCTGTACAGTTCTTCCAGCAGATGTCTGGGTGGTTAAAATCACCCACCAGGATGAGGGCAGTTTAGCTCATAGTTTCCTGCAGCTGAAGTAAGAAGGCCTCATCAACAGGTCAACTGTTGTAGACTCCAACCACAAGCTGACTCTTGTTGATCTCACCCTTAAGTTTAACTCATAAGCTCTCAACTTGTTCATGGCTGTTTCTTAAAGCCAGTTCTTCACAGTCTGTCCATTTCCTAACATAGAGAGCAACACCCTAACCCCTCTTTCCTAACCTATCTCTTCTGAATAGCCTGTACCTCTCCATTCCTGTGTTCCAATCATGTTCCCATGACAGCAATCAGAGCAAAGTTATCTGATTGCACTGTGGCCTCCAACTTACCCTGCTTATTACCCATGCTGCATGTGTTTGTGTAAAGGCACTTCAGCTGGGCTTTAAGCCTTGTCACCTTCTGGCAGGAGCCCTCACCAGCTTCCTCAGAACTCATAGGTGTTATCTACCTACCTCCTGAAGTATTATCATTCTCTCTGTTTTCTCATTCATTTAGTAGCATATCCCCTCCCCCTGACGCATCTAGTTTAAAGCTCTGCTGATGAGTTCAGCCAGCTTGTTCCCTAGATAATTTGTACCCCACCTAGTCAGATGCATCCCATCTCTTGTCAACATGCCTGGCCTCTCAAAGGTACATCCAAGATTATAGAACCCAAAGTATTGAGCATAGCACCACCCATGCAGCCACTCATTCACCCAACCAGTTTGACTCCTCTTTGGATCCCAGCGTCCTACATGGAAGAGAGAGGAGAACATTAACTGTGCTCCCAATCCTCTCAACATCTTTCCAAGGGATATGAAGTCCCTTTTGATGTTGTGGAATCTCCTCGTCATAGCCTCGTTTGATCCTACGTGGAAGACCAGGATTGGATAATAAACATCCAGTTTAACCAGATTTGGCAGTTTTTATCTCGATGTCATGAATGAGGGCCCCTGGCAGGCTACAGACCTCTCCAGAGAGGTTGTCTGGGTGACAAATGGGTGCCTCAGTGCCCCTCAGTGAGGAGTCCCCAGTTACTAGCACCTTCTGGGTTTTTTCTGTGGTACTGGTCTTAAAATGGTTGATCTGTTTCTTTGGACTTGCACAAATGCCTTTTTTTTTGGTCCTGGCTATCTGATGAACAACTATCGCTTTCCAGCCCCAAAACATCATATCTGTTACGCAGAGGCACGTCAGTAATGTGAGAGAGATGACTCTTCCTGTTCCAAGCAGAGACAACAGTCTAGTCCTCCTTGTTATGTAATTCTGCTGGACAAGTCAGCTCAAGGTCTGGGACTGAGCCACCTTCCCCTCACAATCATCCACCAAGGGGCTCCCACTCAGCTCATGCCAATGCATAATAGCAACTCAGCTGTTGAGCTGTGTAGAAACCATTTTGGGTTCAACTAATGTCCCTGCTTGCCCTGCCTGCTTGCCCTGCCTGCGTGAACTGACGCACAAACTGAGGCACTCATGCCTGTTTGCCTGTTCTGTTGAGTGCTCTCCAGGTTGCTTATGCTCCTTAGAGCCCTTTAAATCTCCCATGTTGATCCTGACTCCATCTTGCCTTGATTAGGTGTGGTGGACGTCAGGGTCCAGAAGGGGCTTAAGGCTGCTCAGGTGTCCCTAGGGTCAAGAACCCCCCTACACAGCTGGATCAAAAATTCACACCCTGGACTTATTTTGGTCTTAGTCTGTGCTCCGTCTGTGCTGCCATCTCTACCTCACAGCCAGAAAAGGCTGGTATTACCTTTCACATTACTGATGCTGCCTAGCACGTGCTTTCTGAAAAGCTGCAGGACAGCTGGACCCCAAAAGTGAAGCGATATATAAAACTAACACTGATACTAGAAGTCACTGAGCCACATAATACTCTGTGGGCTAGCCATAGGGATCATCCCAAAATGAAATGGGGAAATCTGGCTCAAGATTCTAGAAAATTCAAGTAATTTCAGAATGTGCTGTCTACAGTCCCAAGGATGCATGCCCAAACATTTATTAAATTGCATAAAATATCATCTGGTATTGCTGAGTTTCACAAAAGTGCTGTTGGGGACAACCACGCTCAAATGAAACTTGCTTCAGTGATTTGCTGCTCATTTCTAACACATGCAGTGTGCTTGGCTGATGAAATTACCCTAGAGGGTCACTGAAAGAGTTGATTGACTCATTTAAAAGTTTGTACATGATGAGGCATAAAAAAATACCTTAACTATTAGCTGCCAAGTGTGTGCTAGGTTGCTTGAGGATGACGTCCCTATGGTATCTGGTGAGGGAATGGAAAAGTTGCTCTGATTTTTTCCAATAACATAGAAGCTTTTATAGTTCTGCAGAGAAGAGGTGATCAATACTAATGACGAAGAAAACTCCTAAAACATACTTCAGTTGTCTTTTGTGCCTTAAAGAAGGGTCATAGATTTTTAGCCTGGAAAAACTTACTACAGTGGAAATACATACCAGGTTAGGGCTGCAAGCTGTACTAATCTACAAGAAAAAACTTAGCAGAAAAGTGGACTACAAGAGCAGTAATACATCACCATAGAAAAATGTTATTTCATAGTAAAGTGGTCACTGGAAATGGCACAGTTTTGTCCCTAAGGATTTATTTTTACATTAGTATGAACATGTTCCACTGAAGTAGTAAAATACAATCAGGTATAAGAATGCCATTTTTTACTAAGAGATAATTAGTCCTATAGCCTTCCACAGCAGGAAGTGGGATATAGAAATTTTTAGGCATTTAGGTGGGGTGTTTTGGCTTGGTTTTGTTTGGTTTGTTTATTTGCTTGTGGGTTTCTTTTGGGGAGGTTGGGGTTTTTTTTGTCTTGGTGGTGGTTTGTTGTTTGGTTTTTTTTCCCAGCAAAGACAAACACCCTGTTCTCATTTCATTTCTGATTTCTTTTACAGAAGATCAGCCAAATTCTATGATAAAACCTGGTTGCTTGGGTTGCAACAGCCTCTCTAGTATTTGTAGAGCAGCACTATATAAAGTGAGCTGTAGCGCTGGCATTGTAGTAATTTTACTAACTCTTTCCTTCTGCTACAAATCAACATATAATTTAGTGAAAACAGAATAAAATCTAATTCACACTTGCACAAAAACAAATCAAACCCCAAACCCAAGTAATTAAAAAAATCCAAACCCACAACCAATTTGCCACCCTCAGTTGCTGAGTGCCAAATGGTATCTGGGATGACTGACTCACTCATCTGAATATGGCAAGGACTGGTAAGAGCAGGGGAAAAGTCAGGAAATCGTCTGCAAATTCTCCCTCAGAAGAGGAAATTGATAGTAGGGAGAGATTACAGCCTAAGCAAAACCATAACTCCTTACTCTGTAAAAGTAATCTGTTTATTCCTCCTTCCTAGATGCATAATTTTGCATCTGGCTTTATTAAAAAGTACTTAATAAATAATAAACTGCATCATTATTTATAATTTCAGAAGTCTGTTATTACAGCCACAGGTCTGGTCAGTGGTGATTATAAACTTTGATATAATTGAAGTGGTACATAGTTAAAAGACCTTTTTCTGAGATGCGAGGTAGTAGCCATTATAACTAAATTTGGATGAGAGTATGATGTAGCATTAAGTCATATATTGTATGAAAATAGATATGCTGTTTCTGAGAAGTGGCAATCTTCACAAATAGCACTACCATGTCTGATGGGACATTCAGCCTAATGCTTCACCGGTTTTATATTGCTAGCCTTTATTGGTTGTCCTGGTTTGGGTAAAAATGTCCTGATTTGGGTTAGAATAGAATTAATTCTGTTCAGTGATTTTATTTTCTAAAAAGTATTCCATACCATATACATCATATTCAGTATCAGCTTTTCCCCCTCCCCCTTGCCAGAGCTGCCTGCTTAACCAAACTTCCCCTTTAAAACCTGAAATTCCTGAATCCCAAGCTCAGGCATCTGGGGAAGGACCCTGCCCCCCAGGGGGAAAACGGAAATGGGGGGTTTCTGGGACACTGGGTTTGCGGCTGCGACTTAGTTCGATGCTGGGGTGAGTTGGTACACACGTGCTGGGAGAGCTGGGAGCTAGCACGGGACGTTTGCAACTTCAGTGGTGACGTAATTATTATAAAAAGGGGGAGCTGGGTTCGGTATTTGAGTCCTGTATATATTTATACATGTTTCATTTAACATTGTTATTATTATTAAAGTAGTTTTTGTTTTACTTTCCAATCCCGAAGCCTCTCTGCCCTTATTGTCCCCTATCTCTCCTGGCTGGGGGAAGAAAATGGGAGTAATAAGGATTATCTGTCGGTTGGTAAACTCCATTGTTTCACATTTCTGCAGGCTTACTGCAGCTGTGCTGCTTTTGCTTCCAGTGTATGGAGACTTTAGTTTTCTTCTGTCTGCCTTGAATTTTCTAGTGCTCAGGGTTATGCTCCAGCTTTAAATACTCAACAATGTTAATAGCCTGTCATACTAAGGAAATGGAAAACTTTTCATTGTGATAGGCGTTCATGGCTGAAAATGAACTAAAATATTCATATTACCATTTTTAGCTTTATTAACTCTTGTGGACTTCCTGCATCTTATGCTGTGCTTACTTTAAGACAATCAACTTTGATATGGTTCCTTAGAACCATTCATATTGCCTAGGGCCTACTCTCTTTCTTGAAAGGGCTCTGATTTAGAGTGTAAATACTGACATGTCCTTAGGAGAAGTACAGCAGGTAGGAATGTTTTTTCTAGAGTTGTAGTGGAGCACAGCTGTGTGTTACATCGTGGGTAAGCAGAAAAGTGTATCAAGAACCTATATGGCATATCCCTACCAGATTCCTGATGCTTGAAAAAAATCAGCCAAGTTCTCCTTTTCACTCAATTCTATCACAATCTGTATTCATCCACTCTAGTGCAGAATGGAACACGATAACTGCTGCATTAGGACTTTGTCAAATGGTTGCATTTGCAGCAGCCAATAAAATTAAGGTAACTGAGAATGCAGTGACTTGTCTTGCCTACAAATTATATCTGTTCTGTCTTCAAAAGTGAGAATGAAGTCATCTTTCCAAGTAATTGGTAGACGGATAGGAAATTAAATTAGCAGAAAAAAAATGTTTTAAAGGAGACAGATACAGCATATCTTGGAGCACAGTGGAGCAGGAAATAACTAAGCAAGTCTCTGCTCTTCCCCCTCTCTTTCCTTCTTCATCCCCAAGGTTAAACAGAAAGTTATCTGAACCGTCAGGACTGATGCCAAGTACTGCTGTGATCAATACACCCAACCAGCAGATCGAGGAAACTCAGAGGACCTTTTGTCTCCTGTGAATAGTTAAGTTTGCATGGCCACGTGCTAGCTCCGGCTAGCCCCACCTGCTTTCTGTTCCCAGCCCAGTCTTCACATGGGAGAGGCAGGGGTATGTGTGGGAGGTGCTGCAGTCATTGTGGCAGATTTAAACACCCCAGCAGAAACACTGGAAAAGGTCTGTCAAGGAGCAGTCATCTGGGCATCTCGGTGCAGCCTGAGAGGTCAATCTCTTGTAAATATTTGGGCATGGTTGTAACTCGGCTGAGAGCTGCTGTTAAAAGAACTGTGGGCACCCAGACTGAGGCCAACTGCATGTATCAGTATAAGTTGGGGACCAACCTGTTGGAGAGCAGTGAAGGGGAAAGGGATCTGGGGGTCCTGGTAGATGGAAGAATGACCATGAGCCGGCAGTGTGTTCTTGTGGCCAGGAGGGCCAATGGGATTCTGGGGTGTTTTAGAAGGGGTGTGGTTAGTAGGTCAAGAGAGGTTCTTCTCCCCCTTTACACTGGTGAGGCCGCATCTGGAATCTTCTGTCCAGTTCTGGGTCCCTCAGCTTAAGAAGGATAGGGAACTGTTTGAAAGAGTCCGTCACAGAGCCACAAAGATGATTAAGGGGGTGGAAGATCTTCCTTCTGAGGGAGCTGGGTCTCCTTAGCTTGGAGAAGAGGAGACTAAGGGGTGACCTCATTTGTGCTTAAAATGTGTGAAGGATGGATATCAGGGGGATAGGGTCAGGCTCTTCTCAGTGAAGCCCAGTGACAAGACAAGGGGCAATGGCTGTAAGCTGAAGCATAGGAGGTTCCATGTGAATAGAAGAAAAAATGTTTTCACAGTTCAGGTACCAGAGCACTGGAAAAGACTGCCCAGAGAGGTTGTGGACTCTCCTTCTCTGGACATATACAAAATGTGTCTGGATATGTTTCTGTGTGATCTGGCCTAGGGAATCCTGCAGTGGCAGGGGGGTTGGACTAGATGATCTTTCAAGGTCCCTTCCAGCTCCTAACATTCTGTGATTCTGTATTTATATATAATCATAGAATCACAGAATAATAGAATGGCTCAGGTTGGAAGGGACCCTAAAGATCATCTAGTTCCAACCCCCCTGCCATGGCCAGGGACACCACCTGCACTAGACCAGGTCATCCAGGGCCACATCCAGCCTGGCCTTAAACACTGCCAGGGATGGGGCCTCCACAACCTCTCTGGGCAC
>VWZX01005085.1:29809-47498 GCA_013399015.1 Galbula dea
ATGCAGCCCAGGATGCGGTTGGCTTTCTGGACTGCGAATATACATTGCTGGCTCATATCCAGCTTTCCATCTATCAGGACCCCCAAGTCCTTCTCTGCACGGCTGCTTTTAATGAGTTCCTCACCCAGTCTGTACTCATAGCCAGGTTTACTCCTACCCAAGTGCAGGACCTTACATTTAGATTTATTAAACCCCATTCTATTCTCTTGCGCCCATTCTTCAAGTTTATCCAGATCCCTTTGGATGGCATCTCACCCCTCTGGCCTATCAACCATACCACTCATTATTATATTATTATATAACATTACATAATTAAAAAAAAATAAGGAATCATGAATCAAACTGGACATTTAAGTCCACCAGCTAAAAAATGGTGTAAATATGCTGAAAGAATAAGAATTTTACTGTAGAGTTCACCTATTCACTGATTTGGGTAACTTATATTCAGATGACCCCTTACACTTCTTGACTAGTCTAATCACAGCTTCTGGATGTAGTTCCATGATAGCCTATTTCAAGAGTCTTCCTCACTATGAATAAGGTGTTTTGGAAGAGCAGTAGAAACACTATTAACTTCAGATCACATCTAGACTTCTGTTTCGAGATTGCTGATACACTTACACACCCTTCCACATCCACATTGCAGCCACTACATCTTTAGTTCATAGGAATACTACTCAACTAGACAAAATAAATATTTGCCTTTTTAGTGAAATAGAAATCAACTACTGAAGGACTGGTTAACAGATTTTTGCAAAGTGCCAGGACTTTTTGATAAAATCAGCAGGTTTTGCTGCAATCACAGGGTAAGCATTCATGTAAACTCGGACACTTGTGTTTAATAAACTGCTCAGTACAGAAAAATTTTCCATGTGCTATTATCAGGACAACCAATCATAATGTTCTTTTATCAATCAGGCTTTGTTCTCTAGTATGTATATATAACTCTTATTTTTACAGAAGAGAGTGTAGTGGTTTTGCCCAGGCCACTTCCCTGGTAGCCAGATTGTAACCAGCTTGTAACCAGGGAAGTGGTCAGAAGGTCCCAGTATTCCATGCAATTCCACGTGACCAACAGTATAAATAAGGAGAGCAGAAGCCTGCTCGCTCTCTTCCCTCCGGTGGATTCAGAGACGCAGCTTCTCTGCTGTCGGTCCTGCCCGTGTGGGGGAGTGAGGCCTGGTAGGCCTTGGGAGCAGCGGTTCCTGTACTTCAACAATAGTAGTAGTGAGATTTATTTTCTTTAACTCGCATATCTGTTTCGGTCTCTCTTCTCTGCTTTCTTTTTCCCTTGTCCCTTTTTCCCTTCCCTTCTCCCTTTCCCTTCCCCTCCCAGGGGGGCTATTTGGGGGCTCTCTTCACTTTGTATATGGTGTTGTTTAGATATATGTATTAATCTCTAATATACTTTAATTATTTTGGACTCTCTAATTGTCCTATAGCGTTTTTCATTACTCTGAGAAGGAAGGGTGGGGGGGAAGAAAGCTTACACTGTGAGTTTGGGTATTTGGCAGAAAGCCACGTCCAAACCATCACAGAGAGTTATGAAATATACAAGAAATTCAGTCAGTTTATGGTGAGCAAATACGATTTTTGTGCTATCATACGCTGCATCTTTTAAACAGAAATTGAGAGACTGGGCACAGTTTCTCAGCTATAATTTGCTTGACTGCAGGTGCAGCTGCATTTTGCAGATTGTCTGTACAGTGTCTGTCTGTGTAGTCACCTTGTGCAGACAGAAAGTTTGTCTGTACAGCATAATGATTGGACTCTGGCCAACACAGAAAATAGAATTGCACAGAGGATAAAATAATAAGGTCTGCAGATTTATATTTCAAATGTGGAAAGCCAAAGAATTCAGCTTTGCTCTTTAAACCCAGATAGGAGAATGACTTAACTCATTACCAAACACCACTTAATAAGGTAATAAAAGTCATCCATGTAGATCCACCAAGCCACGTAGGTGATCAATTTTACATCACTTTATTTAAAATAATACCAAAATGATAATAAAGCTCTCATGTAGAGGAGCAAAAGTCAGTGATACAGTTAACATACCAGACCAGAGTCTGGGCCAAATTGTCTTTTAACACAAGTGGGAAGTACTTTAGAATTAATCAATGCTTAGCAGCTATTAATTACTTTGTAAAAAGCAGAATTTTTCAAATTGTGTCTTAATACATGAAGTAGTAAGCAGATTTTTTAAACTTATGTCTCAAAACATGAAGTTACAAGTATGTAAAGCAACCAAACACAAAAACCCCCATTTTTTATGTCTTCCATGTGAAACTGAAATTCCCCCTCCTGGACTAAGGCCACAGCAAATGTTTCCTGGAAGCCAGAAATTGAGTTTTGACAAACAATCATTTCATTTTAAGAAAGACCCAAATCAAGCCATAGGTATGTGCAAACTTTGATTATACAACCAGGTAACAGAAATTTCAGGCTGCCCGTATGGATTTACATAACAAAGTTACTGTGTTGGTGTGCAAGTACTCAAAAATAACTTCATCCTTCTCCTGTGTATGCAAAGACATGCTATACTGCACTAACACTTACCTTTTCACATCTGAGAGGACACATGACTTTTCACTAACTCATAGGTCAAAAAAGTATTAAGATTTATGAAGTCCACATACTAGGTTTAGTCTTTTATCTTTTTAACTTTTAAGGTACTTTAAACTGTTGAGGGAAAACCAGTCAGTGAGGTAGGGAGAGGGCTACACTGCATTTCAGTTGGTTATTCAGCTTGAACAACTGGAAAAATAAGAGTAGTACAAGAATATCAAATTTTGTTTAAACTTTTTAAGTAGTATACTGAAACGCAAAGAGTAACAGCACATAGGCTGCAAGCAACTGACATCACTAAGAAAAGTGCAAAGCCAGATCTCTACTAATTAATAGCCAACAGCCTTTAAAATGGCAATGTCACACTAAACTGGACTTTCCCTAAAATTATGAGTAAAAAGTAGTAAGAAAATTCTGAAGGTGTGTTTGGAATTGCCTGACTTTCAGTAAAATTCAATGGAAATGACTCCTTGTTAAATAAAAGCATCACAGACCTTCCAACCTATTTTCTCCTGTGTAATAATGGCTTTTCATTTCAAACTTGTTTAACTTGAATGACCTTATCATACCCACTGAAGTAATTCAAGCACTTTTAGCACTAGCTGGAAGAAGACACTGTCCATCTTCAGAGATCTTCTTACTGAGGAGAAACTGTAGTCATTCAGCCTCTGCAGCGGTTCATGGTTTTGAATTATGCCTGACTAGAGAGCACTCTATAGTATTTTAGCAGAATTAAATCTGGAAGAATTTTGATTACTCCATAAATTTCCACTGCTGTAACTCCATGTGGAAACTATTTTCTTAGGGAAGTACTCACATAACTGAATTGTTCACCTTCTCTTATTAGATGAAGTTGTTAAAGCCAAAGTAAATGGTAGCTCAGGGCGTTAATCAATGCAAGTTTCTCTTAAATACAATGCCTGCTGCTCAACCTGCCTCTTGCACAACTTTTTCATTAACAAAACATATACTGTGCTTGCTATCAGTGTAGCTGCATGTAGTCCAGACACATTTTCTTTCTTTGTTCCTGTTCTGTTTTAAACTCATAGCTGCAGTAGGATGTCAGATATCCATGGGATTTTCTAGCAAAACAGCTTAAACAGAAATCTTAGGGAAAGGCATAAATTAGTTTTTGGAGTGAAGTAGAAATTGATAGACTGAGAAGGAAATAGGTTACTCTTTCATGAATTTTCAACTATGTGCCATAACATAAATCTATGTTAGGGAAATTATATGAGAAGATAAAATTAAAACTTGTAATTAAAAAAGCCTGTAGTATACTAGTAACATTCTGGAACTACTTGTGTTATAGGAATCTGCTGAACAAGAAAGACACACTAAAACTGAATGTAAATTTCAAGGATTTCATTCTAATTTTATGCTGAACATCTTCAAAGAGGGTTTAAGATTAATTTCAGTATGTCCCTGCAGACAGGAAGTCTATTCAAGGTGTGACTGCAAAAAAGGTGTGCACAAAAATACAGTATATTAAGCAACACAAATCAAGAAAATAAAAATGGGTTTGTGCTGAGCTTAAAGACAGAAGTTCTCCATTTTCAGTGTATCTTCACTGGTTTTCAGAGACTTGCTTCAGACCTTCAGATCAGAAAAAGAATTATAATAAACTTTAAATGTCCAATTTGCTTGTGGTAATTTATGTGTTCACATCTGTTTTATGTTAAATCTCAATAAAGTCCTTTAAGTTAAGAGTCAGTGTTTGGAGAGAAGAGGAAGAAGAAATATGGTTTTTCATGCTAAGTAGCACATATTCCAAATAATCCATCTCTAGAAGAAAAAGCTCCCAAGTGATGATGTAGAACAGATATAGATCTTCTGATATACGCTTTAGGATTTCAGTGAAAGCTATAACTCTAAAGGGAATAGGTTAAGTTAGAGCCTTTCCTGGCTGCACGAACTTAATGCCTGTGGAACTGGTACCCTGCCAAGATCTGTGCTGTTGAACATGCACTAAAAAAACCTCATCTAGATTACTGTTACCTTTGTAACAGGCTCCCTCAGGCCTCTGACCTCAGGAGTTGCCCAAAACTCAGGAAATTGCCCTTGTTTCTTAAACTGAGGGTGAAAATGGGGTGGATCACACTATTTTCTCCTGTGATATTGCTTAAGGGCGAGCTGAAGATTGTCTCATGAACTATGTCTTTCAACAGAGCTCTCTGCTCTACAAAGCCCAAAGGAAGGCTGCTACGCTTGGCAGAAGGACAATGTAGTGATGCAGCTTTCTAGGAGAGGCTGCACACTAGACACATTATCTTCATCAACAATTATCAGCTGGTGTCAGGTAAATGGACACCTGACAGCTTTTTCCCTGTCACAGGCAGACACTACCACCAATCCAAATTCTGCCCCTGAAACTATGATTTAGTTATGTCTTTCTGAAGTGCTTTTGTATCACTGTCTTCTTCTTAGCCTCTCTACTTTTTTTTAGCTTAAACAAAAACCCCAACCAGCTTTTGCCTTACCATATGTTTAGGAAATGAGGATACTGACTTTGTATCAAATTGATTTCTGTTGAAGAATCTTACTTCTAGTTTTTCAGAACCATTTCTGCTTGTTTCTGTCTCCTGATATGATCAAAGTACAGTACAACTAACATTGTCCAGAAACACTTTTTAAAATTTGAGCTTACATGTGTCTCAAGAAGCAGCAGATTGATGGTCTGATAATTTTTACTCTGTTCTGTATTTATTTAAATAGCTTTGTTAGAAGGTGGCAATGGCTAGAAACAAACCTTTACTTCAGTGATGAATGCTGCATGCTCAAACATCTGACTTTATAGCACACAACTGAAATGATCATAAGGTCAGGATAACTTATGTTCAGCAATCTTTGGTCCTTGATACAAAATTCAAACACAAGAAACACAATGCGTCTTCAGAAATTAGGATTCAGGGGGCAGTGAGAATTCTAAGATGGAGAGTGTGTTAGAAAATGGGCCACTGAGTTGAAACATTTAACGTGACTTCAACTGTTTTAAGCAAATTCCATTTCAGGTGATGGGACATGCAAGAGCTGAATTCAACAAAGTGGGGTTTTACTTAGTAAAATAGCGTAACAACTTGAAAATTATCCACCTGGGCTGTCTAAGAACTATCCTAAAGACAGTTTCAAGAAGTGTTCCATTTTCTGTTCTAGGAAACAAGGATTAAGCATTTGATTTTTGATGAAGCAGCAAATTTTACTGGTTTAATTTGAAAAAGCCTCAAGTAAATCATAACAAGTTCTGTCTCCACACAGCACTTTTAACCTGAACATAGTTGATTTTCAATGAAAAGGCACATACATAATTCAACTAGAAGCACGTAAGACGCAGTATCTGTCAATGTGCGGTTGACAGCTTTCATTTTGTTGTTTATCTTAAAAATCTGTTTTTCTTATTGTATGAACCTGAAAGCAACTGTACTTGGAAAGTGTCTTAAATTTATCCAAGAGCTGGTACTGACACACACAAGTATGTTTACATAACAGGTGAGACATCGTATCATCCTACTTCAGCTGTAATTCCTTCTACTTAGAAGACTTTCGCGCTCATTTTTTTTGTTTGCTTGTTGTTTCTATTTCTTTATTTCTAACATCAAAACTTAACTGCTAGAGTTAGGCAAAAAGTAATTTATTGCCTGAAAGTTTTCACAGTGATTTGTATTTCACTAGATAAGTAGACGATTGCAATATGAAAAATAAAGGGGGGATTATAGGGGAAGGGAAGCACAGTAATTTTGGTCATGGAAACATATTATAGCACTAGCTGGCTGCCCTGTGATGTAAATGTGCCTCCTGCAGGACACTCCAGCAAGGACTTCATAGGCAATCTTCAGGACCAGCTTCTGCCTCTCTTACCATTCCTCCCTTGCAGCACCTGTATCTGTCTGCAGAAGAACATGGTCTTCTAGCAGCAGCTAATTCCACAGATGTGAGACTACCATTAAATTTTTTTAATCATAAGCTGCAATTAACTTGCAGGATGTTAAACTAATGGCAGAAGACATCACATTAAGAGTTATTTACAAATACAAACTCTGCCACCAAAGCTTGATCCAGAAAATGGTGACTTGGGAGGAGTCATTCTCTGCACATGCTGTGGCACTTCAGAGTATTAACCTTGGTAAGCTTCACTTATGCAGGAAGGAAGCTCATGTAACACATACATCAATCTTCTTGCTTCTCTAGCCTCTTATTGCAGGTCCTTTTTTGCCTGCACTGTGAAATTGCATCATACTAATCAACAGCATGCAGCATAAACACATGGTGTGACTGTGGTAAAACTCTTAGCTAGTAAAAGTAGAAAACATGAAGGAGGACAATCTCCATCTATTATGAGTTATGTTCAACAATTATTCTAATGAAAGCTAGAGAGAAAAACTTGGTGGCTTTGGTTTTTATTTCTCCCCTTCTAGGATCTTCAAGTTCACACAAAACAAAACATCACTGTTCAGTTATAGTATTTCACAGGGCTAAAACATTTGTTCTATGGTTTTAACACTTTAACAGTTTACAGTTAGATCTGCAGATGACTATTTGTGCAGCATCTACAGTCTTACACAGTTCAGATCAATCAAATGCTGCCTTGTTTGGTAAATGCTCATTTAACAAGTTTTACCTGTGTATAGCTCTTTCTGGGAAAACAAAAATACAAAAATCTGGTTCAGTATACTTTTAAAAGTAGGATGTTAAGAGTACTCTAGGCTTTGTTTACTCTCTAAAATACTTAGTGTGACTTCTACTTATCCCCAATCTTTCACAAAAGTTTATCTTTTATCCCCAGCCTCTCATGAGTTTTCATTTATCCCCAATCTTTCACAAGATCTTTTCACTTATCCCCAAGTTTTCAAAAGAGCCTTTTTTTTTTTTTCACTTTCCCCTAAGTATCACAGACAGCTGTGTTGGAGCTGAATCTGTCAAAGATGCTAATAGGGAAGTTAGCAACACAATTGCAAATGAGATAGTATCTCAAATACTTGTAGGACTTTCTTACTATCACAGAAAGAAGTATCCCTCAGTAGAGTATGATATTTAGCTGCAGCTATCTGAGCAATCTGAAGGAAGTTTGTTGTTTTTTTTTAACTCAGCAGGGAAGCCTGAAAATGGCTCTATTTACTTTTTAGTTCTCTTTAACGCACAGGAAGAAGCAATACATTTTTTAAATGTTTATTCATCGTCAGATATCTCTTCTAAAGATACCTGTGGTATATTTGTTATACATCTTCCCTCATTCCTTCAAATACACTTAAACTTTGAGGTAATTTAGGACAAAATGTAAGAACACTTATAAAATAAAAGCAAGAGATCAGTAAAAAAAAAAATAGGCAAGATAAGTAGAAAAAAATATTCTTCTTACTTTCACTATGAATAGTTTTCAGCATATGCATTTCAAAAAGCAAAATAATTGAGTCACTAAATCCAAAATTAAGTGTATTTCTCCAACAAAACTGACCTAAGCAAGCATTTCACCTGAGTTTACATTTCAGGGATTGGGCCCATAGCAATAGAGAAGAAAAAGCATCCATGGCAGACTGTCCTATGTCATTCTACCCCTTACTTAGAGGGGCACAGAAAAGAATGGAGGGAAGAAAATATACAACAATAATTAGTCAAAAAATAATAAATCAAACTTTATCTTTCTGGCTCCACGTGAGCAAAAGATGGTCATGATATAGCGGCATCTCCATTCATGCTTGTCAACCAGTACTGGCCCTGCCAGTATTAACTTATCTGCACAAAGGAACCTACGTCCAGGGAGATTTAGGGAAATGTGCTGCTGTCCCAGAGGGAGCTTTCAGTTTGAAGAACATACTCCACAGATGTATAGCACTTGCTGGGAAGGCTGAGATGAAACCTGTGAGCTTAGAAGTTGGTTCTCTACCCATTCAGTGATAAGGCTATGCCACACTTCTTTTGTGAGATAATTCCAAAGGAACTCTGATTTAAAATGTGGCAACTTCTGGCACATGTGAAGAATATGCCTTTGGAAAGCATGATTTCACCCAATCATTTATATGCTACATTGGAAGACTGCAATATTCTGAGTAAGGTGTTTTTACAGTTGTAAAGATATGTTTTGGGAATGACATAGGCAATGCAAATTATAGTTCTTTATGCTGAATTTAAAAAAGCTAATCGGAGTCTTCATCGTCGAGGTATTCCTCTGCATTACTTAATGTTCGGACTGTACCTGGAAAAAAACCAAAGCTCTCTCTTAATCCAGTATAAAATCAAAAAAACCCTCACATTTGCAAATCTTGCTGAGAAAATCTGATTCCTCTAATATTTAGAGATGTTTTGGGCACACAGATAGGGCTACAGATCTGGACCTCAAGGTAGGGCTAAGCCTATACGTAAGACTTAGTCTGTTTGAGACCTTCAAAAGCCATCTTCTAGCTTCTTGGAGCTTGTATAGGAGAGCTGAAAATCTTTAATTATATTTTCTGTATATATTACCTTTAAATTACAAAGGAATGGGTGGGAGAGTTGGTGGAAGAGCATCTACGGCTTTATTCTGAGTGCCTAGCTGGCTGCCATTCTCTGCTTAAAATCAAACACATTCCATCTGTTCTCTCCTCTCACTCTTTTCTCACCTAGTTTTCTTCCTGAATAAATAATTCTTTGATATAGTTATAAGCTTTTGGTTTTGAAGGTTAGTATGCAGGAAACAGGAGTATTAAAATATAGTCACTAGATGTTCAGCAGTGTCTGGAGAACTACATCTACCTTTTGGACTGTACAAAGATATACAGCATGGGCTTTTTGTGACAGAAGATTAGTTTCCCACAGATTTTCAAATATATGGGAATAGGCATATAGATAAATATCATCTATATTGTACTGTACTACTGAGAGACAGGAACTGCAAGATCCTCTTCAGTCACAGCTTTGTAATAACAGATTAAAATAGAGTATTAAATATATTAGTTGAAGACATAAGAAGACTGACAGAGAAGTGATAACCATGTTATCCTAGACTTCTGGAAGAAGAAAAATAAGTAAATTTAAAATTGATCTGCACAAGCGTTTTGATAAAAGAAATCCCAGAGAAAAAGTATTTTTGTTCCTTTTTGAGTAGGAGAAGTAGCAAAGGAAAAAAGGGAAGAAAGAAATTTTAGAGCCCTGTGCTCAAGGGGCCAGACTTCAAGAAGGGGTAAATCCATTTTCTTCTGTATAACAACTGTTTCCTTGTTCAGAAGCAAAAATGACAGAATCTTTTTGCATTTCTATGACAGGATTTTAGTAACTTTCATTTCTTAGAACTTACTTCAGCAACCATGACACGTGAATGTGTGTGTATACGTGTGAAACACAAAACCGAACATTTAAGTGGTGGCAACATAAGCTTCCTTGGGTAAAAGAAAATGTTTTACAGATGGGCTTGAAGCCATATCTATTTAGGAACAAAGTCAAAATTAGAGGTAAGAAGACTACTGATATAGGACTTAATCTCTGAAAAAGAACAATCATTTCACTCATAGACATTGGGAATACTGAAATGTAGAATCAAGGACAAAGACGAATGAAATGAATAAAAATAACCATGAAAAAAACAGAAAACACAACTATGCAGATCAGTGGTGTCTTAGATTATAAAAGGCCTAATTAAGACAGGAAAACAAACAAGAAAGCTAATACTGAAATTGCAGTTTGGCTGAGAACATCAGCTCTTATATTAGTAATACAATATAATTGAGTTCTGCTGAACGAATCCTCTAAAGGGAACCTCCCCAAACACAACTCTTAACCCACGTAGCTCCCAAGTGATTTTCATGGCTATCAACATATTGACATTTGGTCAAAATGCTAAGTGTCCTCCAGAAAGACAAAAAACAACCAACCAAAAAAAAATCATCAGAATAATAAATTCAGAAATACCTGCACTCTGCTTCTTCTTAAGCAGGGAAGCGCAAGCCGCATTGGTTGCCATGTCTAAAGCCAGTTTCTTCTCATTGTTCTTCAGATCTATTCTTGCTCCTTTATAATAGAAAATTTTCATCATGAATCGTTGTTCCAGCTGTTTTTTCAGCAACAGTATTAACATTATTATAACAGAGATTCAGTAGCATAGAACAGTAGTGGACAAGGGAATTTCATAGCAGACTGCTGTGAAGCAGACTAAAAGCTACAGATGCTCTTCCATAAGTTACAGTTGGCTAGGGACCTTGCTGGCTGCTCTCCCTTTCCAGGAAGCAGACATCATTGCTGTTCTGGGGTTAAGTGCCTAATTTTATCTGCAAAGCAGGATGAAATTCATCTTGAGCAGGTGAGATGTCTGCTTTCTGAACAGCTGCCAGAATTTTCTGCAAGGCTTCAAAAGTCAGGCAGGTAAGCTGGCTAAGGACTGTACATGGGTTATAGAAAAACAGCTAAAAATAGAGAGTAATAAACACTCGGGAATCTAGTCTGCCACACATTGTTGAAACCTCGGTGAAGATCTTTACCCTTTGCCAGCAGCATCTCTACAATATCTGCATAACCCTTCCATGCAGCAGCATGCAAAGCTGTGTCTCCCAATTTGTTCTGTGGAGTTAGAGGGAAAAGCAACAGGATTAAAACACAGCAAAAAACTTTTCAGCTCGTACCAAGGATGAAAAACATCACACCTTTACTGTAAGGGTCTGTTGGTTTAACCTACCTGTTGGTTTAACTCTAGGTTTGCCTGAGTAAACAGAACATCGACTATATCTGCAGAAGGGGGAGGGAGTAAGGAGAAAAATTCAATGGAAATGAAATAGGCTTTTTTTTTGCATTCATAGTATCATAGTATAAACTTTGTTTAAGATTCACTGAAAGAAACCAGCTAATGAAAATCTTCAACAGTCAGATTGCATTGAGTAAGCAACCACTGGTCACAAAGAAATGCTACTGTATTAAACACCCAAAACAACACAACACTCGTTTTTGATCTGCCCTTCTTCCCACTCAGCTTCTAACAGTTATGCTGATTAGAATGCCTGCTTCAACAGCAACAACAAACCACATAGCAGGTGACGGAACTGAACCTCCCTTCAGCCTTAACTTTTCTTTTAAAAAATACTAGAATGACATTACCAAAGATCCTGGCTTTATTTTTTACTGCTGCAATTTTAGCATGAAGTCTAACAAGGAAATTAAGAAGAACAGAGAACAGGCATTTCAAATTAATTTTTTGATACCTTTGTGCCCTCCGTGGCATGCCCAATACAGAGCTGTGTTTCCAGCTTTGTCTAAGCCATTGACACCAACTCGATTATCCAAACACTCTCTCAACCAGCTTAGGTTGCCTGAAAGACAAATTCAGTTTTGATTACTTTTTTCAAAGTTAACAGAACTGTTAAAGGCACATAGGTTCTTTCTGAAGGCTGTCGTTCTATGAACTTATGAGGAAAAGTGATTAGCAGCAACACTTATAATTTATAAAACAACCAGTACAAGTCATACCAAACATCTTCTCCTCAACTCCCAGAAGACTCTAGATCCTTATGTAATTAAATGGATGGTAGCATTTTGGTTTTTTTATTTATATACAACCACAGAGCGGTACTTCTACCAGGTTGTAAAACAGCCCAGCTCCTAAGCTTTAAAACTTAGCAGATAACTTGTTAAGAGACAAGACATCTTCATTCTAAAAATGTTATTATTTTGGCAGACAACAAACAAATCATCCTTTAGCATGACACAACTAAAACCCAAATCCCACTTACCACGTTTGGCAGCTTCATGCAGTGGGTTATCAATAGACTCAGCCTGCTCTGCCACTGAAATGAAACACAAGAGTAAATTCTAACTACTTCTGAAACTGAACAGGTATTTCACACTGGTGTGGAAATAAAACTTTGATTTATTCCAGAAGAATGACTAATACAGATTTGATTTTATGTGAAAAGTGATCTGTGAGTGATGGATCAGTCAGATACACTCCAATTTCCTGTATATGGGAAAGCAATTACAAGGAGAGCTTGTGAAAATTTCAAAGAACAGCATCAAACTGATCAGTGGTTGCAAACTACCAGGAATCTGGGCAGTACTTCATCTCGGTTGTTACTTCCCTTTCTACACTTATGGTGGTTTTGAGCAGTTGCATGTGGCTTGTCTTTCAATCTAAAGCTTGCCATCTGTAGTAACGAATGCATTTCGAGGGGTCTGTGAAAGTTAACTAAAAGAATCCACTGTCAATAGACTTCTTACTTGTTTCACAGAAATTTTGTACTTCTCTGGAAAACTTGCAGGAGTTGTGCAAATCAAAACTAGTTAAACAACGAATGTAGTGATGGGCACAATGAAGTTCAGACTTCTGTAGACCTTTTCTTCATCTCACTAGTGTCAGATGTTAGCAGACAGGAGCAGGAAACAGTTCCTCACCACTGTGCTGTTGCAACAGCAAAACAAAACGGAACAGCACTGTGAAACAGTTGGAAGTAGGACAACGATCTGGAAACTCTTTTTCAAAACCCTTATTTTTTAGGTGGAAAACCCTGTGACCACTAAGGGTACAATCATATAGAATAGTATACAATCTCAAATGAGTAGACTCTCTAAGCCCTTGCACTAAAGCTTGTTACAAGAGGCAGAGAGAATATGAAAGGATGTTACTCAGGATCACAGCTACTCTAACTAGATGCAATGCAGGCAAATACAGCATATATCAATTTCAAACAAAACTCTCAAGACTGTTGTGGCCTATCCAGTCTTTTCTGCAAGATTTAACATGCTTACGTCTCTAGCTGCCAGTAAAATAAACCACACGTGCTAGACATATCAGTTTAAAAGATTTTTGCAAACAGTGATTAGAATCCTAAAGTACAGTAG
This sequence comes from Galbula dea, assembly GCA_013399015.1. Lineage (NCBI taxonomy): Eukaryota > Metazoa > Chordata > Aves > Piciformes > Galbulidae > Galbula > Galbula dea. Next base: position 43,166 of record VWZX01005085.1, read on the forward strand.
GAGAAGCCAGTCCCAGAGCAGACAGTCATTACGTAAGCAGAACACACTAGTCATATTGAGCAGTGCCTGTGGACAACAGAAAGCACTAACAACACTGTCTCAAAAGCCTAAAAATAACTCGTCTTTAGAAATATCTTGTTAGAAGTTCAGTAATAATTATTTTAATGCAGATAACACTGATTCTGTCTTCATTAGCTTTTCCATTCACTTTTTTCCAAATGTGTTCCTTCAAGCCCAGCAGATGGAGCACAAGACCCCGCCAGAGCCTCAGCAGTTTCAAGTCTGCCTCTACCTTTTGCAAAAAGGTCGCAGAAGAGCACAGGAGCTCTGTGTTTCAATGGTTAAGACTGAACCTAGGCAGTCCTAATGGAGGCAATTAGAGGAAGCAGGCCTTTGGAGATTTTGCACCGTTTGTCCACATAAGAAGTCACAATCCTGGTACCCTTCATTCTTAAGAGTCTGCAGGGTCTTCTGTTCTGCTTACACATTAAATTTTTGCAAATGTGCAAACAGAGAAAACACAACTCCCCCCCTTCCACCCAGCCTAAAATAGAAGTTAAACTGTTGCTCAGGTAACTTTCAGTAAAGCACTCTGCAAGCAACTTTTCCAAAGTATCTCAGTGGGAACATAACATAAATTAGTAAGTTGTTGAATTTATTTTAAACATTAACACACTTCAATGTCCAAAAGAAATCTGAGTGTAGGTAAGCACGTGTAAACTATTCTTCTTGTATATAACAGTGACAACCTCTGGCAGACATGGAGAGTAGAATCTGTCTTGAAGGCACAAACTAAAGCGAAATTTGATGCCATGGTCTCAATAACTGCATCACAGGCTTCTATTCATGTATTTCTACTAACTACAAGTCAGGGCAGGGAATTAATAGCATTGCTTCCATAATGTCTCCTACTGAAGAAGGGACAACATGAAGCAACCACAGTTACTAGCTTACTAGCATACAAGCAGGTTTGATGCAATCTGTCATGTGACACTGCTACTCAACCTACACTACTACACCTACATTTCCTGGGAGGACTCGAAAGAATTGTGCTGTCTTGTCTGTTGTGAAAAACTCACGGTTTTTCAAAGTGATTTTAGTTGAATACAAAAAAGCAATTTCTATTCAGTCCAACAGTCATGGAATGTTTAATATGGTGTAATCCCTAAGATAACAATGTTTTCTGCAGCTCAACATATTCACTAAAAAGTAACAAATGGCACATGAAACAGCCATATTTCATAAGTGGGAAAGAAAATCAACCAAAGTAGGTCTACAGAATTGCTCACAATGTGTTTTAGCTTCCTGTCTGTATGCAAGTTTACTAAACAATTCCACTATTGATTATCTATCTCTGTAAGAAGCCATGTCATACTGTGTCAGACTTCTTGATCTCAAATCTACTAAACGCTGGCCTATCAGTTTCATGTGCCATCTGTAAAACCACCTTTTAGAACCAAGTGTTCTTTTCCTTGCTGTTATCTACACAATCAGAAACATGAACATGTTGAAAACTCAAGCTGCCTCTAGGTTATAAAAACATAAGACTGCCTGCATACTGGTAATGTACAGTGATGACTGATATTGCAGACATAGACTAAAATATCCTGGTAAAGGACTGTTAAATGCCAATACCATGCTCAGTTTCTGAAAATAAGGGTATCAGTTATTTTTATTGAGTGATTTCCTTTGATTGTGAATGATTTTAACAGATGAAAATATTCTAGACATTACCATAGTTGCTTGGAATTAGTCCAGTTCTCCCTTTGCAAGTTCCTTTCCACCAGTTTGTATCACTCTGTAGAGAAAAGGGAAAATATTTTAGAAGGGATATGCTGCATCTCAGAAGCACTGAGTCTGTATGGGATGTCTTATAGACTCACCATGTCTGAAATGTAAATGATGTCTCCTTCTTCAAAGTACAGTTCATCTGGCTTCAAAATAAACACATAAATAAATAAATTAATGAAGTACAAACAAAAATCTGAATGTGTGTACTCAGGTAAAACAAGTACCTGTATGAAGCAGAGTACATTCAGCTCTTCTTTCAAAAGAACAATAAGTCAAATTCTCTAGCAACTAGACAACAGCCTGTCAGTCTTTCATGTAGTTTGACTTGTCTGCAGCTAACTTGTTGGATGTGTGTCCTTCCTAACTACTAAGTAAAAAGACTGTGACCTTTCCAACAGAACACTGTGCTGTACAAAGGCAGTGAAGTGTATCTTCTGTTTGATAACTTCATTGCCTTTTTGGCTGTCCCCTGCTCATCAAACCTCTTAGTTCTCAATCATCTTTGTGGTCTTTGGAAGAAAAGAAAAAAAAAAAATCACTTAGACTGCTGATACGAGAGGAAAGCATGTTGCTTGTAAAGAGCTGGACTTAAAAAAAGAGTGATGATTAATCAGGCAGTTGCAGATACGTTAAGAACTGATATCCATTAGACTTTTTCACTCTAAAAATAGTATATTAAGTCTAATAGACCAACCCTAGCAGAACTGAAGAAATGGTATTATAGACAAGATTAAAGTTAAGTTTCTTCAAATACCAAAATCTAGATGTACTTACCGTTCTGGGTTCAAAGGTATACAAGGCCCTGAACACTTTCACCTGCCCTAAAAACGAAACAAACAAAAAACAAACACCACAGGATCAGTATCATGCCTTCTAAACATAACATATAGACACAGCCCTCAAATCCAAATAAATTCCTTTCTTTAACCCTTAAAGCTGCTTGCTGAATGAATTTGTGCTATGCCTCTGTCAATGAAAATCATGATGGAAAGATTCAAACCAGCAGAACAGGTTCTGAAGGAAATGACCTAACTGATCAATGAAATATAAGCTGCCTCTCGTGAACCCTAATATGGTCTTCATAGCTCACCATGCAAGTCAACTAAAGCATTGCCATTGATTTTTGAGGCCAAGTGTAGTTACAAACATATACACCCACACACACTCATAGATGCTGTATGTATCTTTATCAATAATATCAGATTTGTCAAATGATATAGAATTAAGGAAAGAATACAGATACTAAACAATGACCTATGTTTGTAACATGTTCTTGTCATTATTTGTCGTTGTTACCAATTAGGAAAATAACACAGTAGGACAGAAATCCCTGCATTTAAGAAAAATTACAAATGGTCACCAACTCTTATTTATGGAATGTACAAGAGACACAGCGTTCTGCGCAGATGTTTAAAAGAAGCTATAGTGTTTACAGTTCCACTAAGTGGCCAATGTTTATTTTAACAGGCAGTTTTGAAGAGACTGTCAGCAGCATCCAAGCCAAGAAGAGGTATCTTTAATCCAAAGAGGTACAAATCTAATTACATAACCAGCAAAAAAAGGCATCCCAATAAACTTTTCTCAAAGAATTCAAGAAAGGTACATTTGAAGAGCACTAAGCAGAAAGTAGGTGATGAGTACAAAACAAAAAACCCATGTTTCTTACATAATTTTAATACCTGAACCACTGAAGTCCACTGAACTCAACAGAAAAAGACATTACGCAGACCATCCTGTGTTGTTTACTTTTAAATATCTGAAGTCTTAAGTATGTGGATTTGTTTACTTCTAAATATCTTAAGAATGCAGCTGTACTTCAGATTCTTACACTATTCTTTACATGCTTATATAGATTAACTTGTGATTGAAGCAGTATTTGGCCCATCAGGACAATGCATTACTTTAGACCACATTTAGACCAGGCTATCTTGTACCCTCAGAGAAAGTGATGACACAATAAGCCTTTACCTTTTGTAAAGAAGATCTATTGCTAGAAAATTTTTGCTTCTTTCTTTGCTAGATGCAGTCTTTGTTACCCCAATATGTAAAAGCTTATCTACAATAGTGATCATTTTATAAAGTTAAATTAAGAGCTTCAGAAATGTCATTGTGAATGTCTATATGCTGACAGCCTTGAGAAAGGAGGACGGTTCTCAAACTGTTTAAGCTACCATTTTGCAGCATACTCCACAGTATGTTTTCAAATACTTGTCAATATTCCCTGGCAAAATCCATGCCATACTACATATTTATGAAGCAGTATTTACCAAGGCATAAGTAAGCAAAACATTTCTGTAGTCACAGAATCATTATGGTTGGAAAGGACCCTCAAGATCATCTAGTCCAACCGATAGCCCTACACTACTCTTATCCCTAAATCATCCCCTGAAGAAACACATCAATCCTCTTCTTAAAAACCTCCAGGGATGGTGACTCCACCACCTCCCTGGGCAGCCTATTCCAATATCTCACCACTCCTTCAGTAAAGAAATTCTTCCTAATATCTAATCTAAATCTACCCTGGCACAACTTAAGCCCATTC
>VWZX01005085.1:47683-94706 GCA_013399015.1 Galbula dea
GACACTCCCACCCAGCTTAGTGTCATCTGCAAACTTACTAAGGGTGCACTCTATCCCCTCATCCAAGTCATCAGTAAAGATGTTGAAGAGGAGAGGCCCCAGCACTGACCCCTGAGGGACACCACTCGTGACCGGCCGCCAACCAGACTTGACTCCATTGAGCACAACCCTCTGGACTCGGCCCTCCAACCAATTTTCGATCCAGCCAAGCGTGTGCTCATCCAAGCCACGAGCAGCCAGCTTCTCTAGGAGAATGCTGTGGGAAACTGTGTCAAACGCCTTGCTAAAGTCATGGTAGACAACATCCACAGCCCTTCCTTCATCTAATAAGCGAGTCACCCCATCATAGAAGGAGATCAGGTTAGTCAAACAGGACCTGCCTTTTGTGAAGCCATGCTGAGTGGACCCGATCCCCTGGCTGCTCTGCAAGTGCCGCAGAAGTGTACTCAGGATGATCTGCTCCATCAGCTTTTCTGGCACGGACGTCAGACTAACAGGCCTAACAGTCGTCTGTCTCAGACTTTTTCAGGGCTAAGTGTAAGTAAAAGTGTAACTATAAAATTAATCTGTGTAAACTTTCTAGATTGCTAAATGCATCTAGACACTGTATACATGATTTTTCTTCCAAGCCCTTCCCAGATGTTATTTTGTTAATAACACCACAGAATTTCAGTTTGGCTTTACTGGTTCTCTCTCACACACAGCAATTTCCTAGAGCTGGAAGGTCCAACACTTCTCAGATCTTTGCCTCAGAAACTAATACCTGCACCTTGGCGACAGCTAAAAAGCATGAAATCTGTATTCTGTTTACTACCCATATAGAAATAATGAATAAGGACAGTAGACAGTAGGTGTCCTACAACTAAAAGCTTCAGAATAAGATCTCTGAAGTGCAGCTGGGGAGAAGTCAAACAAGCAAACAAAACAAAAATAAAGAAGAAATGACAAAATGACAAAACAATATGGATGACAGAGTTGTGCCCCTTCTCTCTGTTTACATAAATGACAGAAAAATACAAGGTAGAACTGTAGACTGGCAACTTTAACTTTTTACCCACCAATTTTCAAGGTTTTATGTAAGTAGAAGGAGGAAATGGGGGGAAAAAAGGGAAGAATAAGAAATATAAAAAGGGGAAATGGGAAGATGTTAGAAGACAGGGAAAAGCAAGACATACAGATTTGTGTGTGTCATATGTGTTTCCTGTAATAATGTGCTACAGCTGTGTCAACAGGTTTTCTAAAGCTATCACACCCTAAGGGGAGGTAAAGAAGAATGCAGATGCTGACAGAAGTATTGCATACAATGCTGTTTAAACAAAAGGCAAGTCATGTTTGGGCTTTTTGTTGTATTCTCGTTTTGGTTTGTTTAATTGTTTGGTTGTTGTTGGGTTTGTTTTATGTGTGGGGTTTATTTGGTCTTTTTTTTGTTGCTTTTTTAAAATTCTAAGCAACTAAAGCCGTTACATCCCCAAATGCAAGCTGTGGTGTCACACATAACACAGCACATTCTATAACATTTTCCTGTGATGAAATGCAAAGCATGTATTTGCATCTCTAGAACTCCAGGTCTGTTTAATGTTAATTTTACAGCACCTCACATGGGAATTAAACTCTACTTACTACTGGCAACAGCCTTTTAAGTATTTCTTGATAGGCATTGAAGCCTTGTTATGTTGCTATTTAAGACCTAAGAACAACAGAACTTTAGCAATTAGTATGGCAATTATTTTGTCAAATTTTAATGAAAAATAAAATCAGTCTACAAGATTTAAAATAACAGAGTGTAAAGATGCAAAGGACATATTAAACTTGAATCCTGTTCTGCAAATACCAATAAATTATATTTTAATAGGCACATGAGTACCTGTAATTACTTGAAGTACGTTTGCCTAGCAACACCCATCCCTAGATATGAAGGCATAGAGCTAATATTTGCATGTGTCCTTTAAAATAAGCAAAAGGTTAGAAAGCACCTGAGGACCTCCTGTCCTGCATCTGCAAAACAACTACCTGACAAATAAAAAAGATAATTTATTACACACCCTAAACAGCCACAAATATTCTTAGCATACAAACTCCTCAATCCACAATTTGCCAAACCCTCCCCTAGTAACACAACTGGGTAAAGGAGTCAAACTAACAATTCTCACAAACAAGCAACATAAAATAAAGGGCTTTATCAAACTGGGCTAAGCTTCAAACTATTTTGGATAATTTCTTCTTTAAACTTCTGCTTTTATAAGGAAAGGAAACAGGCAACTCAGATTTCCAAAGCTACCCTCTCCTAGCTAAGTACATAAAAGAAACTGAGGTGCTAAACAGTAACAACAGCTTAAAAATGTAGCTTCTGATATGTACTGAACTCAAACAAGATCACTGGTGTGCTTTGTAACGCAAAGTAATAAAAATACCATTTTCTCAAAAGACTTGAAGCTCTTTGTTTCCTCACAGAAGTTTTGATTTTTTTTTTTTAATTAACTGCAGTATCATTAACAGAACATTGTTTCTCAAAAGGCGCTAACTGTTTTCGCAACAAGGAGTTACTGTTTCTCTCACAGTGATGCTTCTTTTCTTCCGCTTCCTTTCCATTCTTTAACCCGAGCTTCTTTGAGTAACCATGGACATTGGCATTAAAATCCTCTATTTTCCTGAACTTGCAACCAAAGCATTTTCTCTTCTCTGCCCGCTAAAGAAAAAAAAAACAAAACCCAAGACTTATCCTTGCATGGCTTTTCTTGTTTTGATGCTTGATTTAGGCTGAACTTCCAAAAGGGACAGAAAGCAATTTCATTAGCTCTCAGTTTACATTACTTCTTAAAAAAAAAAACCCACAAAACCCCCCCCAAGTGTGCTTGGGGAAGGGCCATTTATTTCAGTTAGGAAAAAAATCATGGCAGTGAGCCAATGCTCACAGGTGCTACCAAGGGTTGGCTTCAGTGGACTGTCTTTTGTCAGCACCTAACACCCTACTTTACTTGCCATAGACAGACACAATCAAATCTCACTGTTGCAAAGTTCTACAAATCATGATGTAGCATCTTTTCATTAGCTATATTTAGAGTGAGCAGCTCTAGGCTACCATAAAAATCAGATTAACTTATTTTAGATAAATAGTCTCACTGGTAGTCACAAAGCACTATCAGTGCGTAGAATACAGAGAATGAGATAATCTCTCTGCTCTAGAAAATCAGAATTGCCCATGGTTATCTACGACAAATTAGAAAACTCCAAGTCTATCAATTGTAAAGATTCATGCTAATCCTGGGCTGTCATCAGCCATCCTCCTCCTTAAGGCTGCACAGAAGCAGTGGAAAATTAAGTAGTCTAGCACTAACTTGATTGAAACCAGCTAATTTCAAGCCCTGTCTCTAAGAAATGGACCAAAATGAGAAAGGACAGTCTGCATATTCCAGGGCCTATGCTGATTTTAGAGCCTCCTCCCAGAACATGCATAAACGCAAAGATGAATATCGATACACATTCAGATGAATTTCTCTAAAGGAAGTGAGAGACATCTTCTGCCTGATGTCACAGAAAGCCTGGTAGCGAAAGGGGAGAGTGTCTTTGTTTTCTCTACGTTGGCCTAAGAATCTGCAAAGGAATTACAGAACCTGCCATTGTACACCAGCAATCACAATCTTTTGGTCACATGACAATACAAAAGGTAAGCTGCAGATCAGAGTAATTTGTGGTATGTGTGGTACAAAGCCAACATGACAAATATGCTTGCAGTTTGCTTGAGTGAGCAAAGAGACGCTCATGTTATGATAGGCATGTCTCTTAGATGTGCAACTTTATTAGAAACAGCTCACGGCCAAATTTTTCTGACTTCTCAAGAAATAAAAAAGAAGGTGCTTTTCAACCAGACCTTCAAGCAGGAATATAAGTAACAGAAATACGTTTTACAGGAGTGCAGCTTGTATAGGGATAGCCAATAGATTGTGGGAGAATATCTGTGTGCACGTATTCAGAAACAAGAAAGGTGTTAGGGATTAATTGGGATATAGTGGAAAGTGTGGGACCTGAGCATCACATAAATGTTATAGAATAAGGGGTGGATGTTGTCCTGCTTTCAGCTCAGATAGAGTTAATTTTCCTCCTAGTAGCTGGTACAGTGTTGTGTTTTGGATGTAGTGTGAGAACAATATTGGTAACATACTAATGTTTTAGCTATCGCTAAGTAATGCTTATCTTAAGGATTTTTCAGTTCCACACTCTGACAGTGCAGAGGTGCACAAAAAGCTGGGAGGGGACATGGCCAGGACACCTGACCCAAACTAGCTAAAGGGATGTTCCATATCATAGGAACATGCTCAGCATATAAACTGGAGGAAACCGCCTGGGAGGGCCTGATTGCTGCTGGGAGACTGGCTAGGCATCAGTTCGTGGAGGTGATCAATTGCATTGTGCATCACTTGACTTTTCTTGGACTTTATTTCTCTCTCTTTTTGTTATCTTCTTTTTCACTACTATTATTATTGTATTTTTAAGATTATATTTTATTTTAGTTATTAAACTGTTATTAACTCAACCCACAAGTTTTACTTTTTTCTTCCTCATTCCACTGGGAGGAAGGAAGAGTGAGAGAGCAGCTGCGCAGTGCTCAGTTGCTGGCTGAAGTTAAACCACAACATGCTGACAGAGAAAAAAGTTTCTGCTATTTTCAGCACCCACTCCACTACTTTGTATCTTCATCTTCATGTCTAAATACAAAATAAAGCTAGAAAACTATTACTATATTACTATACAGAGCCCAAAGAGAAAAGCAAAACTAGACACTTTGTTTAAAGAGAAAAAAAGTTTCAAAACACTAGAAATTAAAAGCCTTCTACAGCTTTTAATCATCATCTTCTACAGCTAAAACAATCATGACCCCTGACTCAAGGGCTAAGGACAGACCCTAAAATACTAGCTTAAGTGCTGACAAACATGAGATGATTGTCTAAATCACACTGATGTCAGAAACATTTCTCTGTAACTGAAATCCTAATGTGCTGTTCATGCCTCAGGATTAATAGAAGAACCTTGCCAGAAAAAATGCTCTTATGTACCTAAGAAGACGATACCATGTTACAGCTCATTAGTTTTTCTCCCTTTGTACCTTCTCTTTTTCCTACATTCCTAAAGCATTGTCTAGCCATCCAACTCTAACATCTAACACCCCTGTGATGAACAGTGAACCCTCACTGTTTTAGAAAGAAGGAGTAGTTATTTCACAAAATATTTCCACTTCACTACCACCTCTAGGATCTATTTGCTTCCATTGCTATCTAGCCTGCTCTTTTTTTCCCCATACAAAAAGGAAAGGACTACAACTAGTATCTTGTCTTCTCTCTCTCTCTTGAACTGTAACAATTCAGCAAGACAAGTAGGTTTGCTTTTCCTTGCCACAAGTTATAGCCCAGTTTATAGACTGGATACCTGATAATAATCAGCGAAGAAAAATTAACACAGCTTAATGAAATGCACTAAGCGATTCCACCAATTGCAGTCTAAAAGCCAGGAGCAGAAGCACCATTATGCTGCTGTAGCAGCTATTTAACCACATGCAGTTCTTACACATATGTCTGTATTTAGCACATTTTAAGATCGATAACCAAGACCACATGCAACTCTTACACATGTCTGTAGTTAGCATAATCTGAGATCTATAACCATGTGAGATTCAATTACAGTACCATAGGCATAACTGACATTACAGACAGAAGAAAGCCAGTTGTACAACTATGGAAATATTTTGGAGTATGCTGCAAGACAGTCTGTTCCTAAAAAATGCCTTGGAAAAAAATTAACATAACAGCCTCCATAAGACTTTCTCTTTTCAAAAACTTGGGATTCAGTAAAATTAATCTTATTACCCTTAATGAGCTCCAAAAGTCACTAACAAGAGAGTCTTGTTCTCTTCCTCTTCCGTCTTCAGCTATTTATTCTACCCATTTCCTTTTGCTGTATCAAGGACTCACACAGTAAACCAGCTCAGCAAGTTCATTAGACGTAAAAATAACCTAACATAAAAAGTCGGGGTACTGATACAGTTTGTCATTTAATGGAATGAAAAGGGGATGGTAAGAGGTGGAGAGAGTAGGAAGCCTGTCCTTATGATGTCAGGCTGCATTTTATCAGATCAAACTTACCACAAAACTGCACCCCAGCAAACTATTGAGAAACACCCAGTATTAGACATAACATGTCTGAGTTAGCCTCATAGCTTCTGCAGTTTAGTTAGGGCTAGAATCTTTAACTCCTTAAGAATCTTTGGTTAAATTTAACTCATCTTGTAAATCAGGAAGCTGAGTTACCAACTTCACTGGGAAAGTTTTCTCTTCTTACATATTTTTTTACAAGCTATTTAGTTAAAATACTCAATTGGGTTATGTATTTAAGTATCTTTAAAAAGCATCAGTATTTCAAATACTTCTCTAAGTGTGAAATTCAGATATATTTAGGCATCAGATAATCCTATTTTGGGAGACACCAACTAGCTTTGTCTACATAATTACATTCACAATTAATTTTTAATGTCAAAGTAAGAATTTAGCCTTTCACAACAGGAGATGATACACAAACATGATGAACAGCAATTGTATTTTCCAGATCAATTCCTTATCTAAAAAACCAAGCTTCTCAACCTAATGACTTGAATTTTTACAGAAGAATGTTTACTTGAAAGATGCCTTTTCTATTTGAAGGTTTAAAATTGTGCAACTTCCAAAATTTTTTCAATATATTCTTATAAAAATATGTGTTTGTTATTAATTTTTTCAAACTAGCTTTGCATTAAATTTATCTGAGAAGAGTGCAGGAGAAAAAAATGTATGCACAGGTAACTAAATGCAGTAGAATGTCAAAGGATATATTGAGAGCTTGACTGCTGGAAGCCCTACAGGGGAAAGCAGTAGATGCCATGGAAGAAGACAAAAGTACCATAGGACTATACTACAAAAGCACTTTTACGCATCAACATATTGCTAACTCACACAATCATAGGGCAAACCTCAGAGTATTTCATTGTCTTTTTTTTAACAGGCTAGAAGGTTTCCCATGCATTTCAGCCTACAAGAGCTTTCCCTCGACAGCTGCCACTGCCTGGGTGTGTCACCACACCCAGTGCCAATAGCATCACAGCTCTCAGGTTCGGAGCTTGCCTCAGAGAAGGAAGGTCGGTGTGAAGAAGCTCTACGCAAGTCCGCCACGCTGGGGGCCCGCCCCCAGCCGATGGCTTTGCCCCGGGGGCACTCTCGAACCTTCTTTCGAGCTGGCGTGAGATTCCGCGCAGACACGAAGCCAACCTACGTGCGGAGGGCTGCTCCGCCACCCCTCCCAGCGGGGTCGCAGGCGCTATGCCACGGAAGTGGCCACCTCCCCTGTCGACACCGAGTAAGCAGTGCCTAGGTTAATGGCGGTGGGGTGGGGAAAAGAAGGGATAGACGGCAATACCCCATTCCCACCCCTCCCTGGCCAGGCTTCCTACTCTGACAGCCCAGACCCGATCCCCAAACCGTCCACGCATCAGCAGGCAGCGGCCTGCTCCGCGCCCATCACCGACTTCGCGCGGCTGGGCGCGGCCGGCGAGGTGGCTGAGGGACGGCAGATCGGGCCGCCGGGCCCCTCCCTTACCTGGTTTGGCCGGTTTAGGTGGCGGCTTAGACATGGTCGGGGCTGGCCCGAGCGTGGATGGAGAAGCGCCGGGGCGGCGATCGGCTGTGGGCCTGGGGTACGGGGTAGGGGTGGCGCAAGCCCTCGCCGGGCTTCGGGAGCGGTCCGCAGTAGCCGGGAGCGGTCAGCAGTAGAAAGGAAGAGCCGGATGAAGGCGGAGGGAAGGAGGAAGGAAAGGGTGCTCTAAACAGCACCACCCAGCGGCGACCACACACAGTCTGACATCGTCAGGCAGAACCCAGCCAATCCCCGCGCGCGCTAAGGCTCGGCTGGGCTCGGCTGCGCTCCGCTCCGCCACACCCCTTTCTCTCCTCCTCTCCTGAGGGGGATGCCGTGGGAGGGGCGAGGTGAATCGAGAGCGGCCTAAGGAGGCGGCCAATGGAGGCGTGCAGCGAGGGTGGGGCAGCGGCGGGGCGCGTGAAACGGTAGGGCTCGCCTCCGGGTGGCGTTCGGTGGTGGCGAGAACTGAGGAGCGCGGTCAGGTACCTGTCGGGCGGTGGGACGGGACGGGACGGGACGAGCCGAGCCGAGCCGCGTCGCGTCACGCTGCGGGACGGGACCCAGCGGCGCCAGTGGGTTGCGAGGTGTCCCGTTCCGGGCGTGTGAGAGGAGCTTCATGCTCGCGGAGGCATTCCTGGCTGGGTGGCAGTCACGCGCTGGACAGCTTCCTAAGTGGGCCTAGGAGTCTGGGACTCTGCCGGCTGGAAGCCCTTCGGCTAGGCCAGTTTCTTCTGGGTACTCTCCTGGAGTATTTAAAGCGGTGGTGAAGCTAAATGTTAACCTCAGGCACGCTGAAGTGTTGCGAACTGTTCGAAGCAGTGTGAGGCTCTGTGGAGGTCAGCACATGCTCCCCTGGCCCCTCCACCAGACCAAGTGAGTGAGTTTGGTGCCCGGGAAAGACATTTCCTGCCTGGCTGTCTGGAGGGAAAAATGTTTCCGCTGTTAGCGCGTGCTGATGTCCATCACCTTGCCACTAAAAATGGAGTGGTAGAAATTCTGTGTTAGCGTTCTCATGGATTTACATTTCATTTATAAATGCTAAACCGAGTCCCAGTAGAGTGGTTTACGATTTCTGTGTTGCAACTTTGGTGACAAATTTGCCTTTGCAATTTGTGTTATGGATTTCTCTGAGGTGAGGAAGAGTTGACGTTTTTTTCCATCCCAGTGTTTTTTGCTTTAAAACGGGATTAACTTTTATGTAGATAATGACGTAAATTAGAGTCCAAAGCTCACCATGTGTGTCCAGATGTTTAGTTTGTTACAGAGCATTTTTTGTGGGACAGAGGCTAATCCTCTGGAACACAAACCTTGTTATTGATTTTTAGGGAAGAGTTTTTTTTGATTTGGTTTGCTTTTTTTTTCATGGTCTGGGTATCGTCACTTTCCAGAATAGATCGTGGGGTTTTTTTGACAAATCTTAAATTTGTTTGACAACCTGTAGGGTAGTGCTACTCCCAAGAGATGCAGCACCAAGACTACCTGTTTCATTTCTATCACCTTTGCAGGCATGGGTAACTGGATGGTAAACTGGAGGGAATTTGTTCAGCTGAAAATGAACATTATTCCCCACCCTCCTCATTTGCAGAAGTGTTCTTCAGCTGGACTAGTGTTCCAGTATGGTTCATTATGGACTCTGTAAACACGTCCTCCAGAAGGAAGTTCTGGGAGAAGTGTCAGGGAAAGATGGCATTGTGTCTTCTGTCAGCTATGACTGCTGAACGTGTGCAGCCAGCCAGAGCCTCAGGGTTAGTTTCTTAGCAGCAAGAGGGATATGGGTGAACAAATGCACCTTTTATCAGAGCTTCAGTCTTTGATCTTTTCTGGAGAAGACAAGGTGCTGTCTAATCCTTCACAGTGCCAAGTCAGCTATGATGGTTTAAACTGCCTTTACAGTAGCTTTAAAGACTCCATGTTGCTCTGCGGTGGGTCGGAGAAGGACTTGTATAGTCTGTGCTGTTAACTCTCACAAGTGAGAGTGAGAGTGCTGAGACCAGATTCATAAGAGAGGCTTTGAACTTGCTCTTTTTTTTTTATAACTCTTAATGTAATTTTTAAAACATCTTTCTGCTCGGCATGTAACTTGTTTCTTTTTTTAATGTTTGTATTTGTTTTGCCACCTCAGCTTATGTTTACCTAGACTTTTTTATACCATGTGCTTTTCCCTAGAGACTAACACTTTATGGTATTAATACTGATAGAACTGAGTCTCACCAAGTTCCTCCTCAAATGACTAAAATAGTATCTAAGGTAAAATGCACTGAAGTATGCGATGTGGCATGTATGGTGCTGGTTTTTTTGTTAGAATTAGAACAAGAAGTTGAGGTTCTGACAGTGGCTTTGCAAAAGTAAAAAACAAAACAAAAAAATAAAAAAGATAAAAGGACAGAAAATAGATCTTATCCCTAACTGGTATTTCTTAATAGAATAGGTGCCTTCCTTGAAGCTGAATTAAGAGTTTTCACTGGCTACTATTTTAGGCAGTGAAAAGGAATAACTGAGGAGAAAACAAACTATGAAACTGCTGATTATTGGCCTTGGAGGGTGAGTATTAGCACATTCAATTTCCTCTACAGCTCAAGACTAGTCTTCCTTTTGGAATGATGCCTTTTCTGTTTCTGAATGGATATTTTTTGAAAATAGATTACAAATACAATATAAAATTGTCCTATTTTGGACTGTAACTCTTAATAATTTATTCTGTCTCTGTTGGAGATCTCAGGTGCCGCCTCCCTCTAACCTTCTTCTTGGCACTGCTAGATTTATTGTCTGAAAGGTGTTGGAAACTGCCAAAATGTTTAATGTAAATAAACTTTTGGGGAGTTTTGGGTTGTGTCTNTACTGTGTTTCCTGACTCAGTGTAACAAATGGAGGTAAAACAACGCTGGCAGAAAAGCTTAAGAAAATGCTTCCCAACTGTGATATAATCTCTCAGGATGACTTCTTTAAGGTAACAGTATTGATGGAAAGAACTGAAAGGTAAAATCGGGCTCAAGTAGATTTTAGTATAATTTCTTTGCTTTTCAGTTCTTCTGTTGATAAAACTTCTAAAATTGATAGTACTTAAAATAATTATAACTTCATGAGAAACAGAATTGAAATGAGTACTACCTAAACTTTCAGTGGCCAGAACCCCTGAGTGTACTCAGGAAGAAGCATCTGTCTTCTTTGATACCTTATTTTAAAGGAGCAGGTGTATGTTGGGTGCATTTTTCACTAGTGAAGTTAATGATACTGTGCTAATCCTATACCCAAACAGCAATAAGTTGTTCTTTATCTACCAAACCAAAAGAAAAACAGCCCTTACATTGATGTTGGAGTTGTTTGTTAAGGGAGGTGAAGGAGCTGTTATTTCTGAAGTACAGCTCTAATAAAATTAAGGGTATAGTTTGTAGAATTTTTTGTTCTAGGTTAAATGAAGTGTTTGTATTGTATTTTAACTGTTGCTTACAGACATTTAATTTTGAAGATAAATTTAATCGTTTAGGATACAAAAATGTATAACCCTTATGTTTGTATCTGAAGAGTATGTATCTATGACAGTGGTCTAAAAGGGGCCTTGAAAATACTCATTTTTTTACCCTTCAGCCAGAGTCTGAAGTAGAGACGGATGAACGTGGATTTAAGCTATATGATGGTCAGTAAGTTTGATGTGTTGCTTTTGAACGTTGTACTGAAATTCTGTTGTGCTGAGCTTCAGCACTTCTTCCCCTCCACCCCCTGCCCCTCTTCCCTTCTGAGCAAGGCAGTAAACAAATGGTTGTTTCAGTGCAATCCTTTGGTCAGTTTCTTTCAGCTTGCTGAGATGAATATGAGAACTTAACTGAACTAATAAAAGCTCAAGCTAGTACTTGGCCTTTCTTCTTCTCTTTTTAATCTTTTCCTCTATTTTTATATTTGTGTCTAGTATTGTAGCAAAGGGTACTGTTCAGTTAAAAGTCTTGGCTTGCAGCACTGGTGTAAGCTTAACCTCATCACTGTCTACGTAATGATGGATTTTTTTTTTTTTTTTTTAGTTTAATGAGGAACTCATGATGTATCACCATTGAGTCTCTTTCTTTGTCATGGTCCAGATCAGTCAAAACTTGAGTCTGATTCTGACACCTTTACAGACAGACCAAATGTTTTGGAGTTCATGGTTATTACTGTTAAATCAGCTCAACATGCCAATTTAGTCTTACAGACGTCTGTATCTAGATCCACTTTAGCCCAGTGCTTTGGTCCAGCTCATATCTGTTTGTTACTTATTAGCTAATCTCTTTTGATACTTGGTGGTCACAAAATGTAAACATTGAGTAGGACCTTAAATAGTATGTAAAAACTGACTCTTAACTACTATGCAGTCTTTGGCTCAACTTCTAGATTTCATGGAACTGGAATATGAAGCTGGAGGGATAAGTTATTTCAAATATCTGGGTTTAATGCTGCTCTTAAAAGCTTCTCTAAAATGTGTTTTCTCTTACATTATGCAAAGGCTTCCTTTTCTCTACCATTCAGTATTTACTCAATATGTTCTTATGTGTCTACAAAGGAAAACTGGTGCTACATTGTGCTGTTTAGATTTCTGTGCCATCCTCCTTTCAATCCATCCATCCATCTTCACCCTCCAAATATATACACGTAATAAAAACATAAAGAAAAAGAAACGGAGCTTCCATTCCCTTCATTTTTGTTAGTGACAATTCACAGAGGTGTGGAGGTCTCTTAAGTTTTCACATGTTTTGTGGAATACGAGAACAGTCCCTGCAGTTTCTAATGTCAATGGATAGGCTGTGAAGTGAGTTCATGTACTTTTTGGTGCCACAGAGTTCAGAGACCACATTCACCAGAAATACCCCAGTCCTGGAGAAAGCTTTAGTTTCAGGGTATCATCAGTTGCAAACATGGAACTACTTATATGTGTGTGATTGTTTTGGAGTAGTTCTGTTGTCTTTTATGTAGACTTGTATGTACATTGTTTGCTTCTTACTGATTAACCTAAGGGTACTTAAGTGTTCTCTTTTTTTTTTTTTTCCCCCTCTGTTTTTAATGGGTTCTTAACTTTCTGTTTTCATCTAGTACTTGATGCCCTCTATATGGATGAAATGGTGAAAAGTATTTGCAATTGGATGAAAAGCCCAGCAAGCTCAGGTGTTGTGAAAGAACTGCAGAATCCTTGTGACAATCTGAAAAATACAGAAGATGTTTATATTCTGATTGTTGAAGGCTTTCTGCTTTACAGTTATGAGTAAGCAGTAATATGTAACCTGGTATGTTAAAAGCTGCTCTAGCAAGGAAGAAGGAACTAATTATATTATTATTTTTAGGCCTCTTAATAAACTATGGAACAGAAGATATTTTTTGACCCTTCCTTATGAAGAGTGCAAAAGGAGAAGGAGGTAAGATTATTCAGTTGTTGTTCGTAGAGAGTCACTGTACCCTCTAACCTGGAGTGGTTCTTTTGTACCAGGTTTTCCAGGCTTGCCAAATGTAAGATAAAGAGAGAACCTGTCCTTTGTGATGCCCATGGAAGACTGAGTATTTTATCAACATTAACAGAAGTATGCAGAGATGTGTGGGTTGTTTGTTGATTTATCTGAGGTTGGGCTTTTCTTGTTTATTTGGGGTCTTGGAGAGTTTTTTTGACATGTTAGAGCACAGAGATATTGTGTTGACTGTTATACAAACACTAAATGGAGAATTTATTGTCTTGTACTGATTGCATATTGGAGTTAAACCACGTTTAAAATGTGAAACAGTTAAAATACGATCAGTCTTATCCTTGGTTGAATGCAGCTGAATGATGATTATTGTTAAAGTAACAATGTGGATGTATAGGTTTAGTGTATGCTTTTTTTAGACTATGCCTTAGTTGTACTGTATATCTGATTCAGATTATTGAGCCAGTCTGTGATTTCCTCCAAATTGGAGCAGTACTGTGTACTTGGAGCAGTACATGTGCATGAAATCAGAATCTGCTGCCTGAGTGAAGTACTCTTCTATTCACCTGGCTTTGGTTGATTCCACTTTCTTTGTTTCTCACTAGACTCAACCTAGTGTCCAAGCTGGAAGTGACTAGGCAAAACCACTAGTCATTTAAATCTTGAGAAATCTGTATACTTAATAAAAAAAAAAAAAAAAGAGAGAAAAAGTAATTAGTTTTGGTAATACTTGAAATTCAGCTTAATTTATATGTAGTAGCTTTTCCAATTATTTACAACAGCAACAATAAAAAACACCTTTTACCTTATTTTAAATGTAATTTGATTGGCAGAAATAAGTAAGTTAGAAAGAGTTCATGTCACATTATATTAAAACAAAGGAGTCTCCTTTGCAGCCTGCCGGTCTTTTTTATTTATTTATTAGTCTTTTGGAAAGATGCTCTTACTAAATCAGCAGACACTAGGGGAAAGTGTAAAATTTGTATGGGAAAGCAAATTTTTTTTTTTTTTTGTGTAGCACCAGAGTCTATCAACCACCAGATACACCAGGGTACTTTGATGGACATGTGTGGCCTATGTATCTGAAATATAAAAATGAACTGGAAGAGAATGCAAGTAGCATTGGTATGATATACTTAATTTTAAATTTATAAAATCCTGAAATGTGGCATCTGTGCAGTTTTTGTTGGATTGTGTGGGTTTTTTTCTTATGGGAAAAAATTTTCTTCAGATGTTTTTGTGGCACTTGGATGGGAGGTTTGGACTTGGTTTATTTTTCAAGTCTACAGGGTTTTTTTAGTAATCAATACTATGGTAATGAAAAATAGAAGTGTTCTGATGAGTGATTAGGTCCATTTAACAAGTTGGTTTGTGTGTGCATACATGTTTATGGCTAAACAGGAAGTTTCTGAGACTGACTTAAGAGAATTGAAATCCTGCTTGAAGGCCTGTAGTTAACTGAAGATACTTCCTAGGTGCTGGCTGTACACTACAGCCTTGTACAGCTGTACACCAGCCTTGTATGAGAAGTGTCAAAAGCTGGGCCAGCTGATGGGATGCTGCCATGAGCTTGTGTGATGTTCACAGCTGTGCAGCTCTTGGACTGCCTACTTCCGGAGTGGGGGCCAGAGAAAAGTGGAGTCAGGTGACTGCTTCATCAGCACACTGCTTTTTACTGTGCAGTGAGAATGGGAACCACAGTGCCCTTCCTTGATGTGCTCAAGCCCTGAAGCTGAGGAGGAGCCTGAGGCCTTCAACTGTATAGGAACCTTTCTTCTGAATTACTCCATTGCTTTACTGTCCTAACGTTATTACCACTACCTTTATGGAGTCTTTAATATCACAAAGAATTGGAAATTAATTCTTAACTAGAATACTTTTTCATTATGTTATTTTTTTTTTAACATGTAGAATGAATTTGGGAAGAAAAGGGAGGTCCTGTTCTTGTTCTTAATTTTTTCATCTTTCTCATGACACCCATAGAAATACTGTAAACTTTGCCAATTACTGTTACAGACAACTGGCATAAAAATCATGAAAACTTTTTCTTTCATCTTTCTTAGTTTATTTGGATGGAACAAAATCACAAGAGGAGCTTTTATCCTTTGTGTATAGTGATATAATACAGGAATTAAAAACGCTGATGGAAAGAAGTAAGTAATGTTACTGGAAGTTTAATTGGCTTATCCCATTCCAAGTTAACGAGAAGCTAATCCTTTTACATGAAAATACTGCAAGGATTATATAGATCTACATCTCCTTATATATTACAGTCCTTATACATGTTTGCCAACTACTCTGCTATAACTTTTAAGTTCCTTGAAATAGAATATTTTGAAATAATAGGTGAATCTACTGTTATCTGATGGTAAAATTATTTAAAAAAGAAAGGGGGGGAACAGGAGGAGTATGGAGCAAAGAATCAATGAAAGCAGATGTGCTAGTGGTATAAGTGTCTAATACAGAGTTATGTCACATGCAAACAGAGAAATGACACTACAGCTTAAATGTGTACTTTTTGGTTTTGTTTTAGATCAGCAAGTCACAGCATGATAATGTAGAAAGTCTGTGTTCCATTGATATGAATTGAAAACCCCAAGACTGTCACATGTGGCAAGCAACCAGCTGAGATGATGTTATGTGTACATCCGTAATACTCATTTATATAGCAAAAGTGGACTTGTAACGGCTATTAACTCTAAGCCTTAGATATTGCTGAGCAGTATCAACACTGTGTTATTCGTTAGAATTCTTTTAATCAGTCATGCTTTGGTTGATCTTTAAATCTGGTTGAATGTGTACATTTTAAAGAATATAAACATTCTTGTGTGCAAAACTAAACTATAAAGATACAGTTCTGTTGGATTAATAAGCATATTTGAACATGGATGAATGAAATTTGAAATGTTCATATAGGAATGACAGTGATTACTGCTAATGTTTTTATCTTCTGATCACTGACAAGAGTGGTTAGAGGAACTAGCTGTATGCTATGGCAGTAAGAAGTTTAAGATTGTATAAGCTGCTACAATGCTTATTCAGTGACTTAAAACTGTTCCTGAATACATCATAACTGAACTTACTTAGACTTGTGAAATACCTGTATGGTTTTTGTCAGGGAATTTTTATATGGTGTATTGTTTAGAACAGTTGGGAATGGATGTTTTAAAAAATCCAAACAAACCTGAAGAGAACTCTTGTTGTTGGAAAGATAGGGGAGTAAGGTGTTGGGAGAGAATGTAGATGCATCACCAACAAGATTAAGTACATGTATTCTGCAGAGATTGAGGATTGGGATGGCACAGACTACTAAACAGTAAGTGCATGCTTCAGAGACAAGGAAGAAATAATTCTTATTAATAGCTCAGGTTGAAATGGTAGTAATGAAAGTGTTCAGAAGGCAGATATGCTAGACCTGTTAAAACTTTGTTACAGGATTTGTGTACGCATATTTAGATAAACTAGGAAACTGGAAAGTTGAATTGTGACTGATTAATATGAGTACTAACTGAATATTAATAAGTAAGCTGAGTATTAACTTCTATGTTTTTATCAGCCAGAATAAAAATGAAGCTACAGACATGAAAAGCAAAGGATGGAAAGTACACTATGAAAAAGGAAAATACTTTGTGTTAGCTGAACTGATCACATTGATTGAAATGTAACGCTTTGTTCTTAACAGTATTTATGTTAGGAAGAGCTTCTTTACCCAGAGAGTGGTGGTGCATTGGAACAGGCTCCCTGGCACCAACTCTCATGGAGTTTAAGAAGCACTTGGACAATGCTCTTAGACACATAGTGTGACTTTGGGGTTGTCCTGTGCCTAAATAGGAGTTGGACTTGATGATCCTTGTGGGTCCCTTCCAACTTGGGATATTCTATGATTCTGTGAGTCCTAAACCTGTACATAAAAAAAAAGGTCTTAAACAGACTACAGCTGTATAAAGCTGTGTTTTAGACAAAATGCTTCCAAATACTGTTTTACATTATTATTTTGCAGTAAAAATACTTCAGGTTGAATTTGCTTAAATGCAGTGATGGACTGACTGACTTTAAAATGTATTTTTCAGTTTTATTTACATTTGGAATGAGTGCAGTTGTGAGAGATTAGCTAATACGTGGATGGCTGTGGCAGGTTGACTTTGGCTGGCCACCAGATGCCCACTAAGCCACTCTTTTTATCACTCCACCTCCTCAACTGGATGGGGGGTGGCGGGGAAAGTATGACAAACGGCTTGTGGGCTCAAGATAAGTACATGGAGATCATTCAGCAACTACTGTCACAGGCAAAACAGGCTTCACTTGAGGAGATTAATTTATTGCCAATCAAGTAAGAGTAGGATAATCAGAAATAAGAAGAAACCTTCAAATACCTTCCCCCCATCTCTCCCATCCTCCCAGGCTCAACTTCACTCCTGCTTTCTTTACCTCCTTGCCCTCTAGCAGTGGAGGGGGAGATGGAATGGGGATTGTGGTCTGCTTATCATGCATTGTCTCTGCTGCTACGGTGATCAAGGGAATGGAGCCACTGCTTTGTGAGGAGAGAATAAAAATGCTGGGACCATTCGCTCTGGAGAAGACTGAGGTCAAGCTTTGTAAATCTTGAAAGCTGTGAGTCAGGTGAACACTGAACTAGTATTCATCAAATCATACAAATACTAGTTTTGTTGGGTGGAGGAGTGTCCTGGTTCGAGCTAGAGCAGAGATAGATCTGTTCAGTGATTTTATTTTTAGCTTCTAAGTAACTGTACTTTCTGAAGGTAATGGCATATTGTTACAGTGTCTCCTTCTAGAAGTGGTAACACTTGGTGTTCATAGTTAGTACCAAGGATTGGTATGCAGAAAGGCTCTTGCTTATACTTGCTCCTATGCAGACCAAGGTCACTGCTAAATCTTGTGTACCGCGTTTGAGAATGCAGAAAGTAAAAGGCCGCACCTGCAGGGAGGAGTGGACATGACAGGTGACCCTAAACTGACCAACAAGGTATTCCATTCCATATATGTCATATTCACTACAAAGCTGAAGGATAACTAGGGTCAAGCTCTTCTTCCGCATTGGCCAAAGTCTGAGAAGGACTCTGTCAGTTCTGATCCCAATTCATGCCATTCCAGAATCCAGTTCCGTGGCAGTTCCCATCTGCCACTGAGTCCAGACTATCCCACTGCCTGCCACAGCATAAGGGATGAAGGTGGTATTAATTGCCATCAGGGTTGGGTGGGAGTGTGTGTGGCCAGCACAGCCCTAACCACTGACAACGAGGATGTGCTCAGTTGTCTGTGTGAAACTGTTATTGCGGGGAGAAATAATCTATTGCTGGCACTGCTTAATTTTCCATGTTTTCCCTCCCTGCAGTTGGTCCTCACGCTAGTTTTCAGGAAGCATAATCCAGCTTTAGTCCAGGACAGAGGTACTTGCAGAGATTCCTCTGTGGCTCTTTTCTGTTACCTTGCCTGTTGCTCTTGCACAGCTACCTTGCTGCTTGTGGCTGGCAGCTGCGCTGGGCTGGATGCTGACCTTACAACAACGTGGGGCAGCTAAGCAAGTGGAGGCTTGCTGTGTGCCCAGCTAGAACAATGTTTTAACTTCAAAACTTTGACTTTCGTGTGAGGACTCCAGACGAGATAGTCTGGCACACGTCCTCCTCAGGAACTCTCCAGAGGTGTGTCAGCATCATCGCCGCCATGCGGCAGCCCCAGCGTGACCATTCCATACAGGCCGGGACCAGCACCATTCCTACCGGCTAGTTTGTTCTTCCTCCTTGTGATAGCTAACGCGCCCGGATAGATACGGAGTACTCTGCCAGGGCACTGAGCTAAGAAATTGTCCGAGGGTCGGCCTACGCCTCGCGCTGGAGTTAACCTGCCTACCTTCTTAGCATGCCGAAATTACCCCAGCTTCGGAGCCCCTTCCGCGTGCCCGCCCCGCCCGGGATCACATCACCGCCTGCCGCCGCACCTCCTCTCGCGATACTCCCTGGCTGCCCGGAGAGGATGGCGCGAATCGGGCCACCTCCCTCCGCCCAGCGCCGGAAGTGAGCGAGGGAGCATGCGGGCCGGGCGCTACGGGTGGCCGCGGCTGTGACGGTGATGTCGGCCACGTGCGCTGTGTCCCGCAAAGCGCAGCCGCCGCCGAGTACGCCGGCCGAGAGGGATTCTGCAGCCGAAAGGGATCCCCCAGCCAAGGCGATGCGCAGGCGGTTGCGGCGGGGCCGCGAGGAGGAGCGGGAGCAGCTGCCGTGGCCAGGAGAGAGCGCGGGCGGCGGGGGCGGCGAGCCCGAGGTGGAACAGGCGGCCTCACCGAGCGACGAGCGGCGGAGGCGGCATCCGCAACAGCCGAGGGCGCGGGCGGCGGCTGCCACGGCAGCCAGGGCCGGGGAGGAAGCGGAGGAGGAGCGGCTGGAGCGGGAGCATTTCCGGAGGATCATTAACGCCTTCCGATACTACGGGTAACCGGGACCTGCCGCCTTGAATGGGGTCCCTGCGAGGGTCTCCTACCTTCCGCCGCGTCCTTCTCTCGCCGACCTGGCTCCACAGGGGCCAGGAGCCTGGCATCCCTGCGGGCGAACCCGCGGCTGTCCGGGAGTCTGGCTCCCAGAGCGCTTAACCCTTCCATGCGTGTCCTGTCGTGTCGCCGGCTCCCTCTGTCCGTAGTCCGTGGCGACCGCTGTGCTTGTAGCGGGGTACAGAAGCCTGAGTCAGGAAGGGGCTCTGATCCTCTTTACTTTCTGGGTAACCACAGTCGCCTCGACGGCTTTGTTAGCTAGGAAGCACAGAAGGAAAAACGAAACCGTGTAGAGTTCGACACGCCACAGAAAAGGATGTGAAAAGTCTTTTTTACAAGATAAAACTCTTTTAAGTCTCCGTGAAGTGTTCAAAAGAAGAATAGCTTCTGCTTGCAAAGAAACGCAAATGTTGTTTAGATTGTTGGGGAGATTTTTGAAAGACGTATTAATTTTCACAAGAGATAAGGCCTGTTGATAAAGGGTAATGAAAGCCCTTTTTTTATAACTCCAGAAAATTGTAACTAGTTTTCTAGACAATGGCCCCCTAGGAATGAGATAGGAGGGGGACCCAGCTATATATCTTAATCCATTGAATGGAAATGGAAACAAAAGTTACTCAAATTGCTGTGTGGGAGAGACTGGCTGAAAAAGTCTAGTCTTCGACAGGGTTTTGGTAAACTGTCTTCTGATACTCTAGGTTTGGAAGCAGTTTTGGGTTGTAGCTGTGCTACATACTTGTGTATTTCAGTTGACAACCCCCCCCTCATGTGAATCATTGTTATATGTTGGGCCCTTTTTTTCACTGTAATACAAACATAATTTTTAAATGGTAGTGAGGTTCGCGGAAGGAGTGGGTGGTATTTAGACTATTTCTTCTGTTTACTGATTTTATCTTTTGGTGGGGTTTTTCTGTTTTTTTTTGGTTTTCCAAGAGTAGTATTTTAGCCTTAGGTTCGTCTGGTTACTTCAATGTCTCTTCCAGACTGAATTAAAAAACATTGAAGTATCATCTAATCTACAGTGTCATCAACTGAATTCTCTTAATTCAATTTGACCATACCAAAGACTATATATTAGTTATTACTGTAAGTGCAACGGCCAACAGTGATTTACTTTTATTAGAGTAGTAATTGTGTCCTCAGGCCTTACAAGCCAGGAACATCTTTCTCAGCCTCACACTTAACTGGGTTTCTTTTGAATACTTCAGTTTCATTAAACACATAACAAAAGGATATGACTCAAATCTCCAGTATAGAAATTGAATTAAATTGCCTCTTTCTCAAAAGAAATAACTCCGAATTTAAGTGACATTACATATATTGGTAGTTAAAAATAGTTTAATTTGAAACGTCTGTATCAGTAAGTCAATTACACACTTTCAGGTGACTACAGATCGTTTTCTGGAGACGGACAGACTTAGCTTCATTCTTTGTGTAGTTCTAATTTCAGTGAATTATTCATTCTGCTAGAAAGTTGCAATTCAAGGTGAAAGGGTGGAGGATTACAATTCACAGATATTTTAGTGTCAAAACATATTAGACTAAGATGACATGCTTTATATGGAGGGCCTGTTTATTTTTCTTATTGCTCTTTCTTTGTTTTTTTTTATTCTTAAATGTCATTTTAAACCGCTGTACCTAATGCAATGAATGTGCCCTTAACTGATCAAGTTTCCAGGAGATTGCAACTAAAGTTGCAGCAGTTGTACCTTACTCTGATTACTCTAGTTTTCAACTCTGTGCTACTGTATGCTGACACAAGAATTTGAGAATAGGCAGTATGACTTGACCTAATATTTGCTGCTGCCAGAAGGGCCTTTATGACCTCTCTCTCTCTCTCGTCCTTTTGACTGTACTCAGTCAACTTGACTTGCTAGACTAACAGAGGTCAAATCTAGCAAATAGCAAGTTAAAGAAGCTTTGTGGCTAGCCTATTAAGTGCTAGAACAAGGTGAAAAGCAGAGCTGTTCTGGGTAAGGAGAAGGAGGAAAAAGAGGAAAGAAAAAACCAGTTACATTTCACATGGCCGTAGATTAATTTTTTAATGGAACTTTTATTTTGGGCAAGTGGAAGAGATATTTTTATCTTTGATCAGTTACATGATCAAGTTAGCACTACTTGTATTTGAGGGGAATATGCTGTTAAAATAACATAGCTTAGTATCTTACTGTTGCTTCCTGAACTCTACTATAATCCAGCTGTGACATACATTTCTTTCAGAAGCAGTTCATTTTGAGTATACCTTTTCTCACTCCATACCTCATTATTTCTGTAGCCAAAGTTTATACCACAGCGTTCAGCTTTTCATTCTATTGTAATTGGATTTGTGAAACAGTCTGGTTGTTTTTGATGGGTTTGGAAGCTAATTATTAAATTTTGTAGATCTGTGTATAAAGGTAGTGATCACCTGTGCTACAAATGTGTGGCTGATGATGAAATTGCAAAAGGCAAACAGGTTCTCTTAAACAGCAACATGTTAAAAAGAATGGTAATGTAGAACTACAGCTTAAAACAGACATGTTGCCTAAAATCTGGGAAACGTGGTTTCGAGTAAGGAATTACAAAGTCTGATTGCTTTCTGTTCCTAAAGAGATGAATAATAGTGATTGCAGCAGCTTAGATTGAATTATTTTTTTTTAATTTCTGTGTATTGCTTCTGAATATCTAAAAGACCTTGAATTTTTTGCTTTTTAGAACGAACATGCATGAAAGAGTGAACAGAACAGAGAGGCAGTTTAAATCGCTCCCACCTAAACAACAAAGCCTTCTTCCTCAGTTCCTTCCTCACCTTGACAAGATTCGGAAGTGTATTGATCATAATCAAGGGATCCTACAGACCATTGTGAATGACTGCATTCATATGTTTGAAAATAAAGAATATGGAGAACATGTAGGTTAAAATGGACTTTTTCATACTCCAAAATTAAATTCTGTATGCTTTGGGATTTTCTACATTTGTTTTTCATACTTTTAGGCCTCCAGCTTTATTTTCTTTTGCCTGTATTTCTCCTTTATTACTTCCTATTTGCTTGCAGTTTCTCACTGTTGTCTTTCACATCCTGTAGAGCTCATGTTTAATAAAAATATTTGTTGTTATTCCTTGTAGTTACACTTGGAAAAACTGAGAACCTGGAAAATGACAATAATCAGTTACTGTGAAAAAGCGATTTTTCACTCCAAAGTTCTAGCTGCATGCTGGTTACATTTAAAGTTGTTTTTTCAGTTAACTATGTAGAGCATAAATGTATTGTTTGTCCTACTGTAGGCCATTATATATGATGGCATTCTAAATCATTACAATTTTGAATAGGCCAAGTACTTTTAATGTTCTTATCTGTAAAACCTTTTTCACTACTTACCTGCTTTTTCAGTGTGGCATCTCTATAAAAAAAAATGTACTAAAAGACTGTCAGACATGGAAACTGAAGTCTTTTTTAGTATCTGGAGGTGAGGTACGGTAATTCGCAGCTCTAATGTGAGCTTCTCAGTGTTGCCTCATCAGTACCTAAAGGATCCTCTTCTCAGAGTAAGCAGGTCAGCCTCTGCACTAGCTAAGCCCTCGCCCTTTTCTGAATAAGGACGACCAGTTGTGGTCTGCTGTACCATACTGTGTTTTTTGTTTTGTTTTTTTTTTTTTAATGTGCTCTCTCGGGTGCCAAACTGAGACTGGTAAACACAGTTTGTTTAGGATTCTAGGTTGGATTTGAGCACTTGTCCCAGGAGTGAAAGACGAGTGCTTTGTTAGCTAAAACTCCCAACAGCTCATATTGTATGGCTTTTCTTTGTTTATAAGTTATTTTTTACTTTTTTTTATTTTAAAGACTAAAGATACGTGGTACATATTCCACTAACTGTTCTTTTTCCCTCCAATTTAATCAGGGAAGAGGGAAGATTACACCAGCTTCAACATTTGACATGGATAAATTAAAATCCACTTTGAAACAGTTTGTGAGAGACTGGAGTGAAGAGGGAAAGCCTGAGAGAGATTCCTGCTATCAGCCAATCATTAATGAAATTATAAAGAACTTTCCTAAAGAAAGATGGTAATAGTGTTTTAAGACTTATGTTTTGATGTTGGCATACACTGTTGCTCGAAACTTACAAAGTTTTTATGGAGTAATGAAAAGCTTGGATTTAAAAATACAGAAATTACTGTGAAGGCAATGGAATTTATTTTTTAATCTAGAAAGTTTTTGCTTCTAATACAAGGTGTTGGAAAGGAGCATAATCGTAAACTTCACAAAAGAATACCAGGTAAACAAGAAATAATAGCAGCTTGCCGTAGTGGGCAATCAGTTAACTTTTCATGGAAGAAACCACAGGGGGTTTTGAAATTAGCTCATTTGTGCTCAGTGAGATAAATGTTGTAGCTTAGCAGATTTGCAGAATGCATGCACTGCAGATAAAGAGAAGGACTCTTGTGTCAGCAGCAAGAATGAGTATTGCCCTTCATAATAGAAGGAGTGAAGACCCTTAACCTCTAAAACTTTTATTGCACTAAGAATTTACACTGCAAATACTTAATTCTAGCCTTGGTTTCAGGCAGATTTTACAAGGCAAGTCTGGAAAAAGCTCTGCTGCGTGTGTGAGAGTAGCTTTGTAACTGTGTTGGTTTGCCAAGATTCCCAAAATACTCATTGACATAGAGGTTTTTAGGTAACTTTAAGTAGAAATACACTGGTAGAATTGTAGAAGATACCTATAGAAGATACTATATACCTACAGAAGGTACTGTAAGAATTCTGTATTTAATGGTTCTGCCATATAGTCAGTCCACTCATCATAAAATACATTTAATTTTAAATTTAATGGTCTTATGACAGTGAAATTTGTGAACTTTATGTACTCCTATATGTACAGATGAGAACCTGGGTTTGATGTAACTTGTTACTGTGAGTTTTCTTCTTTCTTAGTAATTGCTAATAGTGTACTTGAACAAATTTGAAAATGCTTTCTACTAGTCATCTTAATTTTGGGTAGTAAACACTGTTAGTGGTGGCAGAACATGGCGTGGATGTGGTTGGTTGGCATCTCTTTTGACTTGGGCTAGCTTATGTCAAGGTGGATGCAGCACTAAACATGTTTTGTCTGAAGGTGAACTTTTGGCAGTGTTTTTAGTTCTAAGATCACCCTAAATAAGACAAAATTTAATTAAATAGTACAGGTTACATGATGTACCTATGATGTGCAGGTCAGTAGGACAAGTCATAGTTGTGAAAATAATCGTTTGATTGTTCAAGGAAGCAGCTCACCTTTTTCTCCATGAGTTAGCTTTTAAGGCATTTTTGTTATGGGAGACATAACTTATGTCAAATCTTAAAAGATACATGTCTGAAGTTGGAAAGTCTCTTACATTTTTTCATCAATGAACTCTGTTTCAAAACCTCCAGTTGGCAGTAGAAAACAGTATGTGGTAACAGATTGGGTGAATCTGAAGTTGATAGCTTAATGCTTCTTTTCCAGGAATCCTGTTTGCTGCTGTTGTGAAACACAACTAGTGTGGTGGTGCTTCTCTCCCTGTTGTGATGTCTCTGAAATTCTAGTTGGTTTTTTTTTTTGGTCTCTGCAGAAATCTCAAAACATCAGTGTATAGATCAAACATCTCTATTACAAGTCTGAGTTTGACAAATTAAACATTTTTTTAATTTATGTGTATTACATACATGCCTGTTTAGAAGTTTAATATTAATGATGATTATGGAGCTGTTGTAGCACTTAGGTAAATTCTTTTCTTTGTCCACTTATTGTTACTTACTATGTAAGCTCACTTTTCTTCCTGTTGACTGGGGGCTCTTCTACTCAGGTGTACTTACTTTTTTGAGGCAAGAAGCAGAGCTGTTCAGAAGGGCCTGTTCTCTTTGTGTTTTATCAGGCTTAACTGGCAGTGCCCCTTCACCCTTCTGTGAGAAGTAGCTTCTCTGGCAGAGCAGACTGGCTTGTCAGTCTGAGGCCTTTTTTTAGAAATCTGGGGGAGAGCAGTTGTTTCAGTTTCAAGGTATGGACAGAGCCTGAACTGACCATAGTGAAGTTAGTCTGGCTGTTGTGTATAGTAGGTATAGAGTCCATTTCCTCTGGAGATTTCTGCTGTGGGCACTAATGCAGGAAAACAGCCTCTAGATAGAACTCCACTTGATGATGAAGTCAAAAGTGATAGAGAAAAAGTGTCTTGGTGGCATTGGGTGATGAAAACAGCTTTGTCTAGAATCATAAAATAAGAAAGTTGCTCTGGAGGGAGGACACCTTTAAGATCATCAAGTCCAACTATTAAGCTATGACCACTAAACCATGTTTCTCAGCACCACATGTCACCAGAGTTGGTGACTCCACCACTTCCCTGCGCAGCCAATGCTTGACAGCCCTGTCAGCAAAGACATATTTCCTAACATCCAACCTAAACCTCCTGGCAAAACTTGAGGCTGTTTAATCTTGTCCTGTAGCTTGTTCCTTGGGAGAAGAGTCCGACTCCCATCTCACTATGATATCCTTTGAGGTGGTTGTAGAGAGACATAAGGTCTCCCCTCAGCCTGCTTTTCTCCAGACTGAGCAAGTCTAGTTCCCTCAGCCACTCCTAAGAAGACTTGCTCTGTAGACCCTTCACCAGCTTTGTTGTGCTTTGGACATGCTTCAGCAGTTCAATGTCTTTCTTGTAGTGAGGGGTCTAAAACTGAACACAGTATTTGAGATGTGGCCTCACCAGTGCTGAGTATAGAAAGACAGTCACTTCCCTAGTCCTGCTGGTCACCTTTTTCTGATACAGGCAAGGATGCTGTTGCCTTCTTGGCCACCTGGGCACACTGCTAGCTCATGTTCAGCCAGCTGTGAACCAGTGCACCTTGATCCCTTTCCAACAGGAAAAGGTCTAGACGTATTTTGCATTGAAAAAGATGGGGAAATATTTTACATTTAAATTAAAAGCATGAGTACAAGTCACCTTTTGCTTTTTAATGGTTTCAGTGGAATTACATATTAGGTTTCTAGTTAAAATTATTTGTTAATGTCACTGATTCCATGCGTTGAAATCGTGTGGAATAGGAGTTTGGATTTTTGAAACTATTTAAGTATGTTTCACTCCATGCATGCACATGTTGTGTTGTTACTGTTTGCAAGACTGGCCTGTATTGGTTCAGTTGTATGTAGAGAACAGCAAAAGAAGTGAAACACTCTATATGCTGCTCTCCTGGGCAGCAAAAGACATGCAAGCATGTCTTTTGGTTGAAGACAGCTGTAAATAAGAACAGTGTTGTGAGTAGGTACTATTGCTATTTTGTGTTTCAGTCCAGCCTTCTGACGACTCTCATTTAAAACTAAAATGACAAAAGCCCTTTCTGCCTCCCATTCCTCTTCAGAAGTAATTCCTTCTTTCTGCATAGTACTTTAACATGGAATCTGTTGGCAGGATCAACAAGGCAGTTTTAAGTGAAGTCCTGTGAGATAAGGTCTTCGTGAAGAACTGATATATTTCCTGCTTTATTCATGTTGAAATTTGTGTTTCAGCTCACAGGGTCTATATAATACTGTCTACCTTTTGATGAAACCATTCAAATTTCTTGGTTCTGAGTGAACCATGATCACTGCTTTGTTTAGGAGAAAACTAAAACATAGATGCAGTATATTTCTTGATGAAATGTGCTCATTAAAGCATTTTTATGTGGAAACATTAAGTTGAAAATCTAAATACACATGCTAATATATTCCTTTTTTTTTTTTTCTAATTCCCCTTTTGTTCCCTGGGTTTTCTTTCACTGCTACTGTTGTGCTTTCTGTTTATGTGAAAGGAGGTAAAGACCGTCAGCTTCTTGTTCAAAAAAAATCAAATAGTTAGCCTTTTAGTTCAGTATCATTCCATGGCCAAGAACAGTGAACTTTGGTATTTTCTCCAAAGTTTTATTATTTTCAATTAACTTGGCCTCTGGAACCACCTATAACTCAAAATTTAAATATATCACATTGTGCAGCAATTGAATGTATTTTCCAAGATACTTGCAGGAGAGCTCAAAAGAAGTCACCAGTGCTTAGTTTCCTGTTTTATTTGAAAAACAGTATATTAGTCCTAAGCCCAAGCTTGGCTGTAATTTTTGCATGCCCTTAGTCACATTTATAGTGATCGTAAAATTCCTGCTTTATGCAAATTTTAATTAACTTTTATGTAAAATACATCTGTCCTTGCCGGGGTTTTAATCTCACTAAAAATTGTACTTGGCAACATTGGATTTATGATCAAACTATGTTTTGGTGTTTCTGTAGTCCCAGTGAAGTCTTTATGTCAAAGTATATAAATGTCACCTGCTAAGTTTGGAGAAGAATTGGTCTTCAAAAGATTGTGTTTTTCAACTACCTTCATTATTTTGATTGAAAAGTAGTCTTTTTAAAGAAAAACTCTCTGAAAATGTAATACATTAATGAAAAATGCTAGACTGAGAATTGTATCTGTTCGCTATCTAAATATACAAACATTAAGAGAGAACATGTCAGGAAAGAAGCAGTCCCACAGTGTGATTCTATGCTGTGTTGCCACTCATGTTCTCTGTGTGGCCTGTGTAGTTCTTATCACTTCTTCTTGTGAGATAATTGTGGTTTTGTTTGATAACATACTCTTAATTTTTCTTCTGCTGAACTTCAGTTTACCACTTCAGGACCATCATTTTTCTGTTAAACTACAACATGCATAAAACACAAAGCCTCTGCTTTTATCATGTATAATTTTTTCCCTTAAAAAAATACATAAAGGTAAAATCTTCTTTAATGGCATTAAAGTTCTAAAAGCTGAAAATATATCACACTGCAGAAATGCAGTATAATAATGGCGTGACAAATTTAGGGTTTTTTCTCCTATTTCTTCAAAACGTTTTAAGAGATGGTGCAGGTTCAACAGTTGAACCAAACTGTAGCATGCAGCCCTCTTCCCTGCTCTTTGGCCAGCCTACTTTCCCCACACCTATCAGGTTAGTAGGCCAATGTTTCTTCCCTGTTGCCCCGCAGGTTTTTAGTGGGTACTTCTACCACAGTAACCAGTAACCACAGTAACCAGTTACCACAGTTTTGGATATTTATTTGTCTTTGCTGCTGCTGCAATTACATATCCACCAAAGGAAAGCAGATTTTTCCAGTCTTTGAAATTAGCTTATGACTGTAGCCATTATCTCTGTGCAATTCGAAATTTTTAGCTGTTCTAATGATTCAAAAATTATTGGAATATAGTGCATTGGAGTGCTCCCGCTACTGCTGGTTGTACCTTATATTTTTTTTCTGTAGCTGTTTGTCACTTACAATTCCTTTTAAGTCTTGAAAAGCAAAAGGTATTTATGCATTTTTTTGATAGCAGGACGCTCAACAGTCACTTCTTGTTATGCAGTAGGTTTGCCACATACATAAAAGTTCGTGTAATTACAGATTAAAAAAAAATACTCTTGAACCGTTTTGGAAAGCTACTGTCAATGTCAGTGGACTCAGATTTATTTGACTATATTCATAGAATTGGCAGAGTTGGAAGGGACCCTGAACATCATCTAGTTCCAACCCCCCTGCCTGACAGGGACACCATCCGCTAGATCAGGTTGCCCAGGGCCCCATCAGCCCTTGTCTTACAAGCTTCCAGGGATAAGGCTTCCACAACCTCTCTGGGCAACCTGTTCCACTGTCTAACCACCCTCATAGTGAAGAACTTCCTCCTAATATCTAGCCTAAATCTCNCTTTCCACAGGGCTGCGCTCAGGCCAATCTTCACCCAACCTGTATCGGTGCTTGGGATTGCCCCAATCCAGATGTGCGACCTTGCAGTCTTGTTGAACTTCATGAGGCTGGCATGGGCCCACCTCTCCAGCCTGTCCAGGTCCCTCTGGATGGCATCCCTCCCCTCCAGCATATCAATGGTTCAACAAAGCTTGGCGTCATCGGAAAACTTGCTGAGGGAGCACTCGATGCCACTGTCCATGTCTCTGACAGAGATGTTGAACAAGACTGGTCCCAGTCCTGATCCTTGAGGGACTCCACTTGTCACTGGCCTCCACCTGGACATGGATCCATTGACAGGCACTCTTTGGGTGTGGCCATCAAGCCAATTCCTTATCCAGTGAGTGGTCCATCCATTAAACCCATATTCCAGTAGCTTGGAGACCAGGATGTCATATTGTATTTTACTAGCTCTGTTGTGCACGCTGAAGCAAAGTTGATGGCCAGCATCAGTCCCTAGCAATTCATATGAAGAGGATAGTTAGAAGTTAAATTGCTGACAAGTTTCCAGTGAGAGACCTTATCTTGTTTAGGGATGAATAAATATGCAGATTTAAAAATGTGTTTGCACCTGCATAGCTATTAGTTATTACGTTGTTTTAAGAAAAGAGTATTTTTTAATAAATGTATGATAATCTTGGAGGTAGTGTAAGGTTTTTTAACTCACTTATTGTAGAAGTGTCACCATTGGAGTGCAAAAATCTATGTAGAACTACTTTAAATGTTTCATTTTTGTAATTGTAGTATACCCCTATGAATAGAAAAAGATGTAAACTTGAGGTTTTCCTGATTTCTCCGAGAAAGTGAATTTTCTTCCTTCTCCTCCTTCTGGGTCCCTGTTTTCAAAAATTTAATATTGAGCAAATAGTTTTCCCCTGATTATTTTTTCATGTTGTTCAGCAGGACTTCCTGGCTAGCTTTCTTCTGGCCTTCTTTGTAGAATAGAGGTAAGGAGAATGACTGTTTCACAGGAGTGCTCTTAGGTAATAGCAAAAGCTTGTTTTCCTGCTTCTTGTTAATCAGAAAACAAAGAATCTGAAAGTATAATGGAGCAGAAGTGGGAATCAGGAATGGGAACATTTCTTTTCCTTTTGGGAGGCTTCACTGATTAGATGATTAAGTTACAAACCGAAAGACACTGTTAAAACAGCTTTGTTAGTTTGTGACCTTTAGAAAAGAATAATGCTTTCTTTTGGTTGTGGACAATAGTCTTCAAAAATGTACTAATTCTCAGAATTTACATAACTCCTTCATTCATCATCATGCTTATGCAGCATGCTAACTCTTTTGAACTCTTTGGCATCCTGAAGTTTTTAGTCAAAGGCTTTGGATTTTGTTTTCTTTCATTGATATGTTTGGAAGTGCATACTGTAGCTTCCTTTGCTTGGTTGCATATAAATTGATACACATATGTTTTGTCTTTGAAGGTGATGTGCCAAAGTGAGGGTAGTCCGAATGTTCATGCTTGGTTTTTTGATATGGCTTACGATGTCTTGTTCATAACTGGAATGTGAAAAATTACTGTTTTTTAGAATAATTATGTTTTCAGTTTGTCATGGGAGTGGTTTTTGTTTTGTGAGTGATGGTTCAAATGCATTTTGATGGAAGTCTAGTCATTAGAAGATGTATATATTGCCTTTTCTGCCTGAAAGAGAGAATTTTTAGATTCTTAGTTGATGAACTTGGAAGATGGGAGAGATTTTTCTAGATATGCCAGTAAGCAGTGCTTGACATCTGGTCATCTTCAACTTGATGCCAAGTTATGGGAAGTGGAGCGTTAAAGAGTTCTACAATATGCCTTGATTTAGGATATCTTCTGTCACTTAGTGTGCTTCAGTGAAATTAGCAGGTAGCGTATGTAAATCCCACAGTTGCTAAGAAGGTAACTACAAGTTTTTTACAGTCTGAACTGCTCATGAACAAGTTTTGTTTATTTTGTGTTTATGATGTTAAAATACTTGTTTGTTTTTCATGCGGTGTAACCAAGAAAATTTCTACAATATTTAGTAGTTATAAGTTTATAGTGAGCCTCATATTAAAATAAATGTTACTGTATGGTAATGTCCTTTCTTCAATTCACTTATGAGATTTTTAGCTTGATCACTGTAACAGTTTTCAGGACAAAAATGTTTTCTGTAATTATGCTCTGTATTCTGAATGAGGGTTATGTGTATGCTTTGGAGTCAATTCTGTGAATTACTTTGACTGTACAATTAACCAATCTGATCAGAACTGGATCAGTTTACATTTAAAAAGTAAAATCATACAGGAAATACATTGTAATACCTAAGTATATTGGGGGAAAATGTTTGACTGGACCTCTGTAAGTTTTGTTAAGAGGTATCAGATAAGGACTTAACTATTATTTTTGTTCTGTTGCAGGGATTTCTCCAAAGTTAATATCCTGGTACCTGGTGCTGGGCTAGGTAGATTGGCGTGGGAGATAGCTATGCTCGGTTATGCTTGCCAAGGAAATGAATGGAGTCTCTTTATGCTCTTTTCTTCTAACTTTGTACTCAACAGGTACACAGCTTATGTTTTACTTAACTGCCTGAAACCTAGGGAGGCAAAATGATAAATGAGAAAAACTTGAATAAATAAAACTCATAAGAATAGGTTTGTAAGTTGTAACACAGGATACACATAACCACTTTTTAGCATGTTTTATTGGAAGAAAATTGGTGGGATAAAGGGGAGAGGGAAGCATTGTATCCAAGTTATTAAAGTTATATTATAAAACGGTGTCTGAGTTACAGCTTTTAAAGTTATGAGACTTAAAATCTCTAGATGGCACCACAGATTTTCTGCATAGTCTTGAATAGGTTTTATGATCTATTTCATGTCTGTTTCTGTAAAATGCACACCTATCTCACTGACATGAAATATGGACTATTTAGTTTGTGCATGGTACTTAACTGGTGGGGATTAGTAACAGGAAACCTGTTGACAAGAACATTACATTCCATACTAAAATTTTAGGTCCTGTTCAACATGTTTTTCGAAAAACAACTATTGAAGCAAGCTGAACCACTTACGATGTGAGTGGCTAAAATAACATCCTTAACAGTTCTATAGTTACCCTGAGGTACTAAATTGGAATATGATAAATTTTGCTTTATAAGTTTAACTTAAAATGACATCTTTGTATTTGGTATTTGGTCACTTGCATTGGAAGTTACTGGTTTTGTAGTGAATATGATAGAGAGGAAACAAGGCAGCAAATGCAAGTGTTCTTTAAGAAAGAGGGTGGGGAGACTACAGGTGAGAAAGTATGAAAGAGGTGTGCGGGAGTATTTTGTGTTTTGGGGATGTTGGTACCATCTTGAGAGAGACAGAATTTACCAGTTCATTCTTTAATCTGAAATGATACACTTTTACTGAAAACACCTAAACTATTGGCTTGAATTCTATATTATCATGATGTTTTGGACCCCTGTTTGTAGTCTGTCTGCAGTGGACTGAGATGATCTTGTATCTCTTATAGCTTACTGTTCAAATACAACAAGAGGAAAACACTTCATTATGGCTGGTATATGTCTGCTTGAAACAGTAGTGGTCAGTGTGATGAAAAGAGATATTTGCTAGAGATTTTTTTGGTGTTTTTTTTTTTTGTTGTTGTTGTTGGTTTTTTTTACATTAGTCTGAAATGACTCTCATCTAGTGGTGAAATTGCATATTACAGCTGAGCTGATAAACAGCTACAGAAAGGAGGTCACATTCTTCTTACCCTTAGCTATGAAGCCCTGCTGGCTGTCAACACTCTTTGGAACTTCTGAAAAAGCAACACAGAAGTATTCATTTCCCATCTTTGGGAGCGTGGAACAGCTGTAATAATGATTCAGATCTGAAAATTAACTTCACGCTTACCTATCTCTGATAACATTTTTGTCTTCCTTAAACAATGAGTCTTCAGCTTATATGTGGAATTCTCAAGAACCATGCTTTGCTTACGATAGCAATCATTCTGAGCATCTAATGCTCATGTTGTGCTTCTTACTTGTATAAGGTGTTTAGCAAAGAAGTGTACATGCATTAGACTAGGTAACAGTACTAGATTTTAGAGAGCAAAATTAAGCGTTGCTCAGCTACTGTAGTCTTCATCTTTACTGGACCAAGTTATCAGTTGCTGCTAATTCACTCTGAATTTATTCAGTTCAGTTGGAGTCCAAGCATTCCTTTCTGTGAGATCTAATTAAGAGCTTGGGATGTCTGTTAAGGCTTTAGGGACTTTCTAGATCTTCATTTGAGTCTTTAGTGGCTGTTCCTAGTTAGCCTTCTAAAATGGAGTTTGCCTTCCTGGAAATGGAAGAAACAGGAAACATCACTATGAGCTGAAGACAACACTTAAGGAAGAGTGGTAAGAAAGAAATATTCTGTTAATTAATTTGTAACTACAGTCTTAATTAACTTTTGTTTTCAGTTGATCAAAGCATGAGAATTTTGCTAACACGTGTTTACATTTTGGATATACTTTCTCTGACCTTGGTTTATTTTCAGTAAGACAAAATTACTGTCTCGAATGTCAAGCCAGCTACTACAGTGGGCTTCTGGATGTGGAACAGTGACTTAAGTGTTCTGTGTACAGAGTAGTATCTGCTGATTTTTACACATGTAAAAAACCTTAATTCTCTTAAATTTTGAAATTTTTTACTGTGGATAGCTGTTGAGGGTCAAGACTGGGGTGACCATCAACCTAATGACAGACACTCTGTGTTACCCCCTCTTCCCACTCCCCCCTTCAAGGGAAGGGAAAGGAGATAAAAGAGAGAGAGAGGCCTGTGAATTGGAAATTAAAACTAAAACTACTTCAATAATTGTAATAATGATAAATGAAATATATACAAATATGTAAA
Source organism: Galbula dea (assembly GCA_013399015.1). Lineage (NCBI taxonomy): Eukaryota > Metazoa > Chordata > Aves > Piciformes > Galbulidae > Galbula > Galbula dea. The sequence continues at coordinate 81,841 of VWZX01005085.1, forward strand.
AAACCCAATACCAAATCCAAACCCCATCTTGATGGTAACTACGTCACCACTGATACTGTGGCAGAAGGCCTCAGCAGCAGATGAGTCAGGCTCAGGGGCTGGATCCTGATACTGGATGCAGGAACTTCCGGGTCAGGATCAAGAGCAGGAGAAGAAGAGCGAGCCAGAGCCAAAACAAAAGCTAGAACAACTAACAAGGGGGAACTGATCCCCAGTTTATATATCAAATATGATGTATATGGTGTGGAATACTTAGCTGGTCAGTTTAGGGTTACCTGTCCTGTCTGCTGCTCCCTGAAGGTGTAGCCTTTACCCTTCCCCCTCCCAACGTGAGACACAAGATTCAGCAGTGACCCTAGTTTGCATACCAATCTATGGTAGTAGATCTAAACATTAGGTCTCATCACTGCTAGAAGAAGGCAGTGTCTGCAAAATGATATTGTTAGTTTGAGAAAGTGCAGTTTCTCAGAAGAGATTTAGCTGAGAAATAAAATCGTTGAACAGATTTAGTTCTGTTCTAACCCAAACCAGGACAGTTGCATAGCATTGTATGCAAAGAGTGTGTTAGCGCATAACTGTGATTGGTCACTATAAGAATTTGAAGTTAATTAAGAGTGCATTACTTCATTGAAGAAGCTCTTATTTGAAAATAAAAGTGACCCTGGAGTAGTTAAGCTACAGTAGCTTCAAGGCTGGTGCAGTCCTTGTATGGGAAATTGAGCTTTTTCTTGTATGTGTGAGATTCTAATTGCTGGTGTATTGCAGTGTTTTACATGAGTTCTGGTCATAATGACAGATGGCAGAAGTGAGCGCTAGTGACGTACAGACACGCTTCTTAGATGTTTTGGAAGTGCAAGAACTGTGAAAAGCCTAATCTGTTTTCTTGCCTCTGGAAAGCATACCAAAATTTTCAGGCAGTAAAGCCACAGGACACATCTTACTCCCATTGACATCTGACAGTAGGGGAAGCAACACTAGGGTAGTATCTACATGGAGGAGACAGGACCAGCTGGTTGCTGACTTGCTGTTTTCTGCAGTTAGAGATTGGGAGCACTGGGTCAGTAGGCCTGGTCTAACAACTCTTCAGTAGCAGTAGTGCCACTTATTCCTACTTATTTGAGGAAACCCAGCTGAAATAATATAAAATCATTTTGTACCCAAGTCAGTTTAAAAATAGCTTTACTTAATACCAGTAGAATTCATGCTAATAATTGGCTAATCTTCACATTCTGGAAAGAGTTTAATTTTGGATAAATCTTGACACATTGAGAAGGTTGCTTAGTTGTATTTATTGCATGTCCATGAATGCCTGAGGATGAAAACAATTAAAGCATTTTGTTTTTAAAATCAATGGTCGGAAGTAAGATTGGACCTACCTATTTTTTCCAGAACTGTCTTTTTGACTGAATGTTGAATAGGAAATGCCATGCCTGGTGGGAGATGGTGAAATGTATCACACTTGGTTAAAAATGTTAGATNAAGTGTCTAACACAACTTTTGTTGACCAACATGTTTCCTGTTTTTTGTTTGTTGGGGCATTTTTGTGTGTTTTTTCCTTTGCTGTGTTGTTAGTTTGTTTTGTTTGACTTTGGTTTGGGGTTTTTTTCTTTTTTTGTTTTTTTTTTTTTCTTGAAGNTTGCATAGCATTGTATGCAAAGAGTGTGTTAGCGCATAACTGTGATTGGTCACTATAAGAATTTGAAGTTAATTAAGAGTGCATTACTTCATTGAAGAAGCTCTTATTTGAAAATAAAAGTGACCCTGGAGTAGTTAAGCTACAGTAGCTTCAAGGCTGGTGCAGTCCTTGTATGGGAAATTGAGCTTTTTCTTGTATGTGTGAGATTCTAATTGCTGGTGTATTGCAGTGTTTTACATGAGTTCTGGTCATAATGACAGATGGCAGAAGTGAGCGCTAGTGACGTACAGACACGCTTCTTAGATGTTTTGGAAGTGCAAGAACTGTGAAAAGCCTAATCTGTTTTCTTGCCTCTGGAAAGCATACCAAAATTTTCAGGCAGTAAAGCCACAGGACACATCTTACTCCCATTGACATCTGACAGTAGGGGAAGCAACACTAGGGTAGTATCTACATGGAGGAGACAGGACCAGCTGGTTGCTGACTTGCTGTTTTCTGCAGTTAGAGATTGGGAGCACTGGGTCAGTAGGCCTGGTCTAACAACTCTTCAGTAGCAGTAGTGCCACTTATTCCTACTTATTTGAGGAAACCCAGCTGAAATAATATAAAATCATTTTGTACCCAAGTCAGTTTAAAAATAGCTTTACTTAATACCAGTAGAATTCATGCTAATAATTGGCTAATCTTCACATTCTGGAAAGAGTTTAATTTTGGATAAATCTTGACACATTGAGAAGGTTGCTTAGTTGTATTTATTGCATGTCCATGAATGCCTGAGGATGAAAACAATTAAAGCATTTTGTTTTTAAAATCAATGGTCGGAAGTAAGATTGGACCTACCTATTTTTTCCAGAACTGTCTTTTTGACTGAATGTTGAATAGGAAATGCCATGCCTGGTGGGAGATGGTGAAATGTATCACACTTGGTTAAAAATGTTAGATTTTAATAACGTAATTTACATGGTACATCTTTTGTTGGAAGAAAGGAATTGTAAAGGACTGCATGACTTAATTTTGGAGTAAAAGTTAGAGAAGCTGTCGAGGGAGGTTTTAAAGCTTGAATACAGAGAGGGAATTCCTGTTGAAAAGTCGACATGAATATATTTGTGCTGGGGGAAAAAACCCAAAGGGAGNGATGCCCATGGTATCAGGGCTTTTTCCCTGCTTTTTTTCCTTTGACTGCATATATATGATTGGTATTTATTTATTCATGAACTATGGAGACACCATTGATGAGTGTAGTATCCTGCTGCTCAAATACCTGTCGCTTTTGTATTTTTTTTTTTTTTTACTGATGAAATATACATATGACATGAAGGTAAAAATGTTATTGCAAAGACATTGCCACAGATGTTTTCTGTCTACTAGCCAAAATAGTACACTTTTCTATAGCTGGTAGTTTACTTGCAGTTCATGAAGTGTTTGATATGTGTTTTATGGGACAGATGTGTCCTCTGTTGTCTGAAAGGAAACGGCTTCATTTTTTAGTTAGACTGATTGTAGAAGATGGTCAGAAAAACTGCTGTTTATATTTCAGTGCTAAGAGTTGACTTAGTTGGTCCTGTCAACCCACGCTTTTTTTACAAAGGCATGTTTACTTAGCATAATTTCAGTACTCCAGATGTTACTAATTTAAATGACATCTAGTGCAATACTACTATGCTTTGCAAAATGGAATCTATTTATTTAAATCTAAAATAATTCTTTCAGTTAATAGCTGGAAGATACTTTTGTTTCACTGTACTTCAAGACTATGGTAATGGTTCAGAAAAAGTCTAGAATAAGAACAAATATTTCCAAGAAAATGAGTGGACCTAATGTTACTAATTTTCTTTATTTTTTAAATAGCAAAAAAAAAAATGCTCCAGAAAGGCTTAGCTTTACTGAATATACTAAATCATAAATTACATTAATACTGCAAAAAAATCTTGTGCATTTTCTTTTCAGGAGAGAAATAAGCCAAGAAGGAGAATGGTAAAAAGTGGGAAAATAAATTGTAAAATTAAAAAAGGCTGTTATTTTGAGGTGATAATTTGCGTGTCAGAGGAAAATTGGCTTTTTGGTCAGTTTATAAACTGATAGGCTGTCTGACCTATTACAAACTAGATGAAATAGTCCTTTAGAAAATGTATAGCTTTTGCAAGAACTTTATCATCAAAACAGTGGAAGTTGGCAAAACTCTTCGGCTTTTACATTTCCAATAGATAATAGGTAAGCAGTTAATTGAAACTGAACTTTTGCTGCTTTCTGTATTTTGCAGATGCTCTGAAGTTAACTCATGTAAGCTTTACCCCTGGATTCATCAGTTTAGCAATAACAGAAAATCTGCTGATCAGATACGTCCAATTTATTTCCCTGATGTTGATCCTCACAGTCTTCCTTCTGGTTCAAACTTCTCAATGACAGCAGGAGATTTTCAAGAAATTTATTCCGAGTGCAGTGAGTAAATGCAAACTTCTGAGCGATCCATGTAACTGTATCTTCAGTGTACTTCTTCAGGAACAGTCAATAACTACAAATGGAAGGCAACTGTATCTGCAACAATTAAGCAAAAAGTACTGCTGTAGTGAGATTTTTCTTATTCCAAATCAGCTTTTCTTCTTAGTCATAAAAAAATATGGACACCTCCTTGACTAACAGATACTTGTTGCAGTAGTCTCTTTCAGGAGAAGACAGCATAGTATTAGTATGAAAGGGTTTACTTGATTTAGAAAAGTGGTGTTACAAAGGGAATAATGTAACTAGTTGCTTCTCTTCTTTAGTAGAAACTTCAGTATTTTTTAATTCATTTCCTATTGTAAAAGCAAAGTAGAATGTTTCGGTAGGAGCAAATTGTAAATAAAAAAATACATACTTACTGACCTTCAGCAGTAAATATTTGAGAGGCACATTATGGAGATGATAGCTGCCAAAAATTAAGACTTCTGTCAGTACTGATAACATTATTTTTTTCTTGTGATACCATGTTAGTTATGCTGTCCTTATTAACAGCTACAAAGTAATGTTTTATGAGTAGCCTAACATTAAATTAACCTGCAGAAGACTATGTTATTTAGTGCTTACTCTACCAATTGCATATTTAGAGTTTGATCAAGAGTAGTACTTACATAGATCTTCTATATGTAGCCTAATATTCTAATATATGCCTATTAGAGGTCACTATTGTTTCCTTACACAGTATTGGGTTGTCATCTCAGTCATCTATTTTCTGTTACAACCTTTCTGTCCCTATTAGGCCCATAGCCGTTTTTCACCAGGATTATGTGGCTATTGATCTGCTCTTTATTGTGCAGCTAGACTTCCAGATATTTTATTACAGAAGCCATCCTTGTAGTTGCTTAATTTTCTGAAGGTTCTGTCTTACTTAAGAATATCTGGTAGTGGTTTAAATTGAGAGTTTTGGGGTTTGGTTTTGGTTCTTTTTTTTATTTATTTACAGGACTTTTGTTATTTCAAGGGTGCATGTTTAGAGAAAATCAGGGAGACTTGTGCTTTAAAAGGTCCTGCTTGTTAATTTAGGCTAGCAAAAAATGGCTGGAGAAATATCCCGATACTGAATAAAATGTTTTAAAGCCATGTGATTTGTGAAAATATACAAACTTGCATTGCCATAAATAATAACTAGAGACTCCCGAAATCACTAGGTATTTTTACTGTTGTGTTTTTAGCAGTTGTGGTAATGAAGTTCATAGGATGGGTAATTCATAGCACAGTTGGGCCTTCATTTGTGTAAAATGTCTTATAATATTTACATTTTACAGTACATAATAGAAATATAACTAATTTTTTATAATGTGTGAACACTCTTATAGAATGCATAAAAGTAAACAAGTAATATGTTGAAGTGTGTATGTGTGTATGTACACATCCATTTACATATGTCACATGAACCCAAACTTAACTGTTAATATAAACCAAGATATTTTATTTACTTGTAAATGCAATTAAGATTTGTGAGCTGAGGGTAATGTTGACTGTATAAACAAGGTCAGGCTCTTCTCAGCGAAGCCTAGTGAAAAGACAAGGTGCAATGGCTGTAAGCTGAAGCATAGGAGGTTCCATGTGAATATAAGAAAAATTTTTATCACAGTGAGGGTGCCAGAGCACTGGAACAGACTGCCCAGAGAGGTTGTGGAGTCTCCTTCTCTGGAGGTATTCAAAACTCGTCTGGATGCACTTGTGTGTGACCTGTTCTAGGGAATCCTGCTGTGGCAGGGGGCTTGGACTAGATGATCTTTTGAGGTCCCTTCCAACTCCTAACATTCTGTGATTCTGTGAAATACCAGGGTTGAATGATAAACAGGTCTAGAAACATTGAAACTAATCTGTGTATACTTTGCTCTTTTTATGCAGATACATGGGACTGCATAGCAACTTGCTTTTTCATAGATACAGCACATAACGTTATTGATTACATTGATACAATATGGAAAATACTGAAGCCTGGAGGAATATGGATAAATGTAGGCAAGTGTGACCAACCTCTTTTTCCTGTTAGCCCTGACTTAGGTTTGATCACATAACAGGCATTTAGTACTTGAAAAGATTTGTGGGGTTAAATGTCTCTGCTGAAAACTCTGTAGAGCTAGAAAGGTCTAGGACTTGGAAATTCTCAGATATGTTCAGAATATGTCCGGATGTTTTGTAATTATAATTAAGTCAAACCCTGTGACTCTTTGTAGAGAAATACATCTTCCACGTGAAATCACAGGCATTTGTTAGTTGACAAACGTAGTGTCCTGTATTCTTTTTTGTAGTTTTTTTAGTGAAATAGAACTTGTTCCGTGTGTAAATATGTCCTTGCTTTTTTTTTTTATTACACTGTTGTTTAATTTGTACTTTGCTTCTAAGCAGAAGCGTTGGGAATGAGATTTATGTATGCCTTTGCTCTAAAGAAAAGAGAAGTCTTTTATGGTGGAAGAATGGCAGACAAAACTTGAAAGTTAAGAATTTTTAGAAAAACTGGTCAATCACTCACTGGTCGGTCAGTCAGTCGGTCACTATACCCGTCCTGGCCAGAGACAATGCAAGCAGAGTTCCTGAGCAGGCTCCTGCTTTCTGTTCTGTAGAAACAGCAGTGATGCTAGACTGAAGAAATTTTAAGATACAGAAAACACAATCTGGTAAGAAATAAGACTTCATTGTTAAATAAGCAGCTGAACTAATTTGTTCTCATTCTCCATTGACTTTAAAATTCATTATAAAAAAAATCATATTCAAAGTGATAGAAATAGGGAGATTTTTTCTGTATTTCAATATGTGAGTTGGGGTACAAGCGTTATTTGTACTTTCAGTGCGTGCTATTGATTTTTAAACCATTTTTGTCTTTTTGATAGCCATTTTTGTTGTAATCTAGGTCCTCTCCTTTACCATTTTGAAAACTTGGGAAATGAACTTTCTATAGAATTAAGCTATGAGGATATAAGAAGTGTTATACTGCAATATGGATTCCATATAGAGGTAAGAAGATGCTGTAGTTTCCAATGAGTAGTATTGGTATAAGCCAGACAAATGGCTTTCAAGAAATATTTATCCTAAATTTAGTTTAGCATAATGACATATACTAATAAATTCTAGGACAATTAAATGTTTTTGTGTTGCAAATTATTAGCTTTCTTCTTTTTTTTAAAAAAAGTATGTAGATGGTCCTCAAAATCTAGTAAGTATATAGCAATTGCTTCCTTTATGAAGAGAAACTCATATTGTTCCTGTAGAGAAAGTGTTTTGAAAACTGCTGGTTTTTTTCAGGTGGAGAAAGAATCTGTACTGTCAACTTACACTGTGAATGAACTCTCCATGATGAAGTACTACTATGAATGTGTGTTGTTTGTGGTGAGAAAACCAGAATAGAAGTGGTCTGAAGACGTTAATCAAAAACAAAAGTTGGCTTGAAAGCTAGAAATAATGTCTGCCTGCACACAACCTCAAATCAGTGGTGCCTTCTTATTCCTAATAGGATTTAGATAGTGTCTATTTTCTTAATATCTATATGGCTATCTAGACATGTACTATACCATGCATATTTGTAATAAACTTGTGAAAATGGGAGGAGGAAGTGTCTGCATACACTTTGTGCTTTGGAATGAATTAAAATAAAAGCAAAAAATTTTTTTGAAGAATAAAATGTTATGTTTGCCATAACTAGGCTAATTCTCTGCCTATGTTTCTTCATCCTTCTGTGGAGTCTCCTTCTATGGAGGTATTCATAACCCATCTGGACGCACTTCTGTGTGACCTGGTCTAGGGAATCCTGCTGTGGCAGGGGGGTTGTGCTAGGTGATCTTTAGAGATCCCTTCCAACTCCTCATATTCTGTGATTCTGTGATTTTTCATTGATTTATAAAGATTTTCTTCCTTCAACTTTCTGATGTTAGGAATGCATAGAGGTGCTTACTGTATTAGCTCTGTCACTTTTAGAGAAATATTTTTAAACACTTAAATTATGAAGTCTGAAGTGGTTGGAAGGTGGTAAAATTATTCTTCATAGGTGAATTAGCTGCCAGAACTATTATACCATTTTTGGTGGAACGGAAGAGAAGTAGATTATTATACAAATCCTAATCTTTGACTGTACCGCTGTTAATAATTCAATCAAAATGTAGAACCTATAGGCAATTTGAAATAGTATGTGAAAGCAGAGTACTGACTGAAGAAAAAGCAGCATGTCACAGAGAAAGCAGTATGTTAACCTGAGTTCAGGAATAACACAAATTTTGATTAATCTTTGTGTTGAAACTGAAATTCGTTAGATGCTTTGCCATCCTAAAATACATTAATTTTGAGTCACTCACTACTTACTGCTTAAGCCAAAACAGTGAAGCGGTATTTCTTTTGTTAAACAGAATGTCATTTTATACCCTGAGCTCTTTTAATTCTTTAAAGTTAATACCATAGCTGAGTTATCCATGTCATGTTTAGGTAGCATAGTGGAAGAATCCCTGGTTCTCAAAGGAAAAAAAGAAAAGTTGCATGTAAATAATGATGTCCTCTAAGCTAATCATCTTTACCTGAGTCAGCATATGCAGGCCAATTGGTAGAAATTTCCTTGTGACTTCAGGCACTTTAGCATTCTGCCATGGTGACTTCTTGGTTCCTTATCCTTATGTTTGATTGGTTGGTTTTCTTTTTCTTAGCAGATGTGGCTTAGGCAAGTATTTTCATTACGTATCATGATACTACACAAGAGCCTGAATCTTCAGTCATTTAGATGTTAAATACATGAGAAAACAATCACTGCTGAGAAGAATTGACTTTAGCCATTCCACTTTCTTAATGCATTGGCTACCTTGAATACCATTTTCATCCATTTTCAGAAAATTCTTTAAAATACAAAAACATAAGGAATCAAGGGTGTTTTTATACTTGGTCATAATGGCACTAGGAAATAGCTGCCTTTCCCCCTCCCATTATTTCTAGTCCGTTTTTTTTCATGGTGGTATCCTAATTGCATCTCTGTAATAGGCCTGTTACTCATTTTTGGATACTTCCCATTAAGACCAGAATGCCTTGTTTTTAAATTGAAAGTCAGCAAGGAGGGGAAAACACTTTTTAATACAGTTTCAACACTGTGTAAGAGATCATACAACTGGGTATGCTTAAGATTTAGAATAAAGGTTTCAAGTCTACAGATGTTTTCAATTAAAGCTTTGTTTAAACTAATTTTATTTGATGAATTGTCTTCTTCCTTAAAGTGCACCAAGATTTAGCTCCATAAATGAACTGTTAAAGTCTGCCCTATGTGTTTAAAAATGTATTTAAAGCTGAAACAGTAACATTGCAACAGATTGAGTGAAAGCCCTCGCACCTAAATTTTTTTTGTTAAATTTATTTAATTTCTTACTGTATTATTTACTTTTGAGGAACTTTGTCATTCTTTTTTTCACTGTTGTTTTTTTCCTTAGATGGAATATGATTAGTATTTTACTTGATTTTCAAGCTTCTTGAAATAAGACAAGGTTAGGTGAATATCAGTTACGCTGTTGCTGAGTAGTGTATATATGTCTAATATGGCCCAGTTTCTGCCTCCCACCTAGTCTACAGTTACACTTGAAATGTGGTGTTCCTGTTTTTCACAAATAGGCAGTTGAACTCTTTGCTTTCTGGTTGAATGTCAATATCCTTTGTTCTGGTGGTTTTGTTCTTTGCCACTCCACGTTTTCAGAAGTGCCATTTTTGGTGTTGTTTTTGAACAACATGTTTTTAATTACTTAGGTCAGGTATGTAGTGATGTGCTTCCATATCTAATACAGAAGATGGCAGTTTTCCCTAGCGTTCGTTTAAATTACAATAGTTTCATTAAGAGTTGGAAGCAGAATAATCTTGTGAATATGATGTACAAGTTAGTAGTTTTTGACCTGCAGTCCTGTTTATGAGCTCTTAAAATTCATCACATGTATTTTTATGCTCAGTGGGGATAATTGTATATTATTGAATGTGATCACATCCTTCTATTCAGTTGTGTACACAGGGAAGGGGGAAAATGCTTAAGGTGTTATCAGCTGAAGCTAAGACCGTTTGAGTCACTATGAAATTGTAGGTGGTTTTAAATGTAAAATAAAATGCTACATAATCTTCAATGTAATACTTCTTTATATGATGTTGACAAATATGAAGTGTCTTGTATTTATATGTAGCACGCTCTTACACCCCTTGTGAAGGTAGGAGTGGGAAGTTTCATGTTCCTCGGTGAAAAACTTCCCGCTGCTTTCAGTGTGTGTAATGGACTCGATTTTTCTTTGATATTAAAGGTTGCAGTATGACATGGTCTCGCTCACGTTTGATTTTTGCCTGTTGTTACGTCTGAGTTAGATTTTGACTACTCTGAAGGTTTCCTTCAAGAGGGCTGGCACACCGCCTCCTTGCCCCCGAAGGCAGCGGCCGCAGCCCCCATGCAGTCCCCGGCTCCCTGCCCCGCCCTTCAGCGGCGGGCGGGCCCGAGCGCCGCGCATGCGCCCGCGTGTTCCCGAAGGCCTTGTGTGTGGTGTTTCGGGTCTGTGGCTCTGGGGAGATCCTGGAGCTCGGCTTCTCTCATGGCCAAGCGGCGCGGGGAACCGTTGGTGTGTCACGTGCCCATCAAACAGCTTCTCCGCGAGCCGCTGCCGCCGCCCCGTTCTGCCCGAGCGCCTGAGCGGCGCTCCCGGGACGAAGGGGCGGGCGGCGGCGCAGTTCCCCCGAAGCGGAAGCTGGAGGAGGCTGAGGTGCCGCCGGGCAAGCGGCCCGGGCTGCGGGGGAGCAGCCCCCGCGGGGAGCAGGGGGATGTGGGGCACAGTCGACGGCGGCGGGGCGGGTCCGCGGCGCCCCAGGACGAACGGACGGCGGAGGGACGAGCTGGTGGCCGAGGCAAAGAGGGGGCTGACGCCGCTGAGGTAACCGAATGGGGCTGGGTCGCCCGGCGAGGCCTACCGGGAAGGATGCTGCGGTGCCGCCGTGGGTGGTGACTGTTCGCCTCTGGCGAGAGAAAATAATGGGCGGTGTTGGTGGCAGCGGAGGTGTTACGTTGGGCCGCGACCTCAGCCCGCTGCTTTGAGAGCGGGTGTTACCGGTTGGGGGGAGAGGGCGGGCCGTGCGCCCGGCGTGTCCGCAAAACTTGGGGACTGAGTCCCCGGGCATAACACAGCGCTCGGTGCTTTCTAGCGTTGACTGTGCCTCTAGGTGTTAGTTGGTTGCGGGCCTCTTAAAGCTCTTTTATTTATTCGGAAGCGTAAGAAGCAACATTTCTAGCTTGCCGTCCCGCTCCCTTCCCGCATAGAAAAACTGCTGTGAAGCAGGCTGTCTGAGAACTGTAATCTAGTCTGCTTTCTGCCACATCCCCATCCAAAAGTACAGTGGATTCTTGACGAGTTTATTTTTGGAGCATCTCTGTTGCTTGAGGTTGCAAGGCAGGCTTACTAAAGTATCCCAAAACAACTTCTCTTAACTCAGTGTTCAGGATGGCCGTTTATTAGTGATATCAGAGCTATCTTCTAACCCAAATCTACAGTGAAGGAGGTGGTCCAGGGGAAGGGGATCAGTTATTTAATAATCAGGATATCCTGAAATATTGCAGTTGACTTCTGATGTTTCTGGATAACTTTGAATAATGTATGTTCTTCTTCCTTCACCACATTTTAGACAATAGGCCAGAAAACAAAAGGATACTAAAATAGTTTTTAGTTTTGCAAAAATAAAATGCTGGGTTAAATTTTACACCTATCTAGAGGAAAATTGTGGCTTTTCTTTCTAAGTCTCTGCCTTGTGGTGGTTCTTGGTTGCTTGGTGGATTTTCTTTGTGTATGTGTGTGATGGATGTTAGAACTAAGGCACAAAGAAGTTGAAGAAAAGAATTCTACATACTTTGAAAATAATACATCCTTTGTTAGGCTGTACCTTTTAAACACAATCATATCTTTCATTTTAAAGAGAGAACGAGCCTCTTCTGAAGCAGAGAAAATTAATCAATTGAGCAAGCCTCCATAGAACAGTTTTACTGCGTGACAAATATGATGCTGAATTCTTTACTTATCCTTAGGGTTATTAGGCCTAATTTTTGTAAGCTTTAGTGGTGGTAGTAGGAGGGTGATAAACCCCTTGGATTCTCACAGAGTAGAGAGTATTTCTCTGATGTCCTGGTTTGGGTTAGAACAAAACTAATTCTGTCTAGTGATTTGTTAGTGATTAGAAAAGGATTCTGGGGCAGCAGTTTGCAGGGCTCATTGATGGGGCTTTAAACTAGGTGAAGGGGGAAGGGGTTAAGAATCTTATGCTTGCCTTTGACAAACAGCTGGGCAGCACACCAGGGACAGAAAGATGGAGCTCTACTAAGAGCTCTCAAGTCGTTACCCTGAGGCAAGCCAGAGATGATGCACCAAGATGCCCCAAGGAAATCAAGGGGAGTTCGCCTAAGAAGGTAACATGTCCAGCCCATCTGAAGTGCCTCTATGCAAATGCACGCAGTTTGGGCAATAAACAGGATGAACTAAGGGCCATTGTGTTGTTGGAAAGCTATGACATAGTTTCTGTAACTGAAACTTGGTGGGATGATTCCCACAATTGGAACATAGGAATAGACAGGTACAAACTCTTTAGGAAGGATAGGCAGGGTAGTAGGGGAGGAAGTGTTGCCCCCTACATCAGTGATCAGCTGGAATCAGTGGAGCTCCACCTGGGGAAGGATGATGGACTGGTTGAGAGCATATGGGTTAGGATTAAAGGGAAGACAGGGGAAGGTGATGTTACAGTAGGGGTCTGCTAC
>VWZX01005087.1:6813-121588 GCA_013399015.1 Galbula dea
GGCTCTGCCTTGGGGTCCCTCAGCAGTGCTGGGTGGGGGGCTCTGCCTTGGGGGTCCCCTAAGTGTGATGGGTGGGGGGCTCTGCCCATGGGGACTCCCACTGGTGAGGGGTGAGGGCCTGTGCCCATAGAGTCCCCCAAGGCTGTTGGGCTCTGCTCACAGGGTTCCCCAAGGGTGATGGGTGTGTGTGTGGGGGGGTCTCTGCCCATAGGGTTCCCCCCAAGGGACCTCTCACCTCTCTCTGTGGTAGATCTACCGCCAGTTCCCAGGTTTTGGCTACTTCATCCTGGACTCTCTAGCCCTGGGCAACATGTTCTTCCGCAGCGATGAGAAGTGAGTGCCCAGAGGGAAGGGATGCAGCTACCCCTGGAGGGAGAGGGAGAGCTCTGGGGGGGTGATGCTGGGACCACCTGGCCAAGGAGGGATGGGTTGGAGAGGTCACACCATGCCCTCCCTGCACTCTTCTTTGTGTTTGCTTAGCTTACTCATGCTTTAAAAGTGGTTTTATATTTGCCTAACTTCAGATATCAAATATTACTGTTGAGCAAAGTCCACAAGCCAACCTCCTGGGTTTTTTTGGAGCTCTTAGAGCCCTCAAGTCCCACCCCACACCCTGTCTGTGTTTGTGGGTGCCTTTGCCAAAAGCCACCTGGTCCATGGATGTTTTTGGAGCCTGAGCACCCTGTGGTGGAGGTTTAAGGTTATTAGGGTGCTGGGGAGAGCACCATGGACATAGAATTGGTTTTGGTTGGAAGAGACCTTTAAGATCATCAAGTCCAACTATTAACCCAGCACTGCCAGGTCACCACTAAACTGTGTCCCTCAGAGTCACATCTACACATCTTCTAAACCCCTCCAGGGATGATGAGTCCACCACTGCCCTGGGCAGGCTGACATCACCGTAGGGCAGTTCAGTTGGGATGGCTCTGAAAGGCACTGCTAGGTTGCTGGGGTGGGGGGAAAAAGGGTTTAGCAGCACCCATGGATGCTCCTGGGGGTCTGTTGGCTCTAGGATGACTCTGGTGCTGTGCTTGCTGCCTACAGTGTGAAGGTGCTGGCCTGCCCTCTCCTCATCCTGCATGCAGAAGATGATGATGTGGTGCCTCCACATCTGGGTCGCAAGGTGAGGACTACCATCACCTCCACATGAGCTTTAGCAGGGGCTGGGCCACTGGTTTAGCCTATTTTTGGGGGCCCTGAAAGGGAGGGAGAATGGGTGACCAGCCCCAGGGTATCAGGAGGGGGTTTGGGGTCCCCTCTGAATGCTGCTCAACACACTTGCACCCCACGGCAGCTCTTCGAGACAGCGCAGAGCTCCTACAAGGACAAAACCAAAGTGAAGTTCATTACCTTCCCCAAAAAGCTGGGCCTGGGCCATGACTACATCTCCTTCAACCCAGAGTTGCCCACCTTGGTGAAGTAAGTGCTGCTCTGCAGAAATGCTGGTGGTGGGAGGGCACAAAATGAACCTTGACCTCTTCTCCCATGGGGGCATCCTTTGCTGCATCCACACAGGTGCTTTCGCTTTGCTCCTTCCCCTCCTTGTGGTGCTGGCATCAAGGCACTGAGCTTGTCCTCAGCCTGGGGTGGTGACCCTGGGGACAACACCCAGCTCCTTTTTGTCCTGGGTGCTTTGCTCTAAGCCCAACTCAGCCTCACCCCCCTGAGAAATGAGGCTCTGGAGTGGCACAGAAGGGTGGGTGATGCAGTGTGAGGTTTATTGTGCCTTCTTGCAGAGACTTCTTGAAGATGAAGTGATGCCAGCTGCTGCACGCAGTGCCCACAAGCACTCCCTCAACCCCACTCCAGGAACCCCTTGTTGCACTGAAATGACTGCTGTAGGTAATAAAAACTACTGAGATACTTCCTAATCCACCCACTGCCTCAAAGGAGGCTGCAGGTTACTCAGGGGATGGAGCTACTGCTGCCATCAGGATCCTGTCCCATGGGTTAGGACCACACAAGCCACAACCCAGAGCATCACAAGGGGCAGTGGTGGTGGTGGTAGTGTGGGGACATGGACCTGACTCCAAGAGCTGCACTTCAAGCCCTGCTTCAGCATTGCCTGGGAGGGCTGAGAGTGCTGTGCCCAGCTCTGCTGCCCACCCTGGCCTACACCAAGCCCCAGCAGCTCCCCCCTGCCACTCCCTTTTCTCCGGTAGCATTGGGTACAAGCAAGCCCCATCCCTAATTTTAGGCTTCAGCCCTTTAGGCCTCCAAGGGCACTTCTATTTTTAGCACCTAGGCAAAGCAACAAGAGGGTGATGTGGTTTTGCTTTCCCCACGCTGCTTCTGCTCTACAATTCCCTTCCCTACCCTCCCCTCTCTGGAGCAAAACCAGCAGCAGCAGCAGCATAGAGCCTAGAGAGCAGAGACAATTCTCCAGCGCACGTGCTCCTGGGATCCCAGCACCTCCAGGACCTTATGCTGCTGTCCCATTGAGGGTCTTCTCTTCAGCTGTGTCCCTGGGTTCATTGGGTGGTGGGATCTTCAGGTCAGAAGGTTCCACATGCCAGATGTCCCGGGCATACTCCTTGATGGTGCGGTCGCTGGAGAACTTGCCGGCTGCCGCGATGTTCTTGATGACCATCTTGGTCCATGCTTTGGAGTTCTGGAAGGAGAGAGCTTTGTCACCTCTGGGTGTCATGTCAGAGAAACAATAGCATGGCCCAGGTTGGAAAGGACCCTAAAGATCATCAAGCCATGGGCAGGGATGCCACCCACTAGACCAGGTTGCCCAGGGTCACATCCAACCTGGCCTTGAACACTGCCAGGGATGGGGCAGCCACAGCCTCTGGGCAACCTACTCCAGTGTCTCACCACCCTTGTTGGCCTCAAGACTGGCTTCCAACCCTTGCAGCAACACAGGAGGCTCCTCACCAGGAACACATCTACGTGCACAGTCCCACCAGCCCCCTTCTCTAGGGTGATGGGATCATCACAGTTCTCCAGCCCTGGCCCCAGGCTGGTACTCACCAGGTAGAGCTCGCTGACCTTCTCCTGGCATTTGACATAAGCCTCATAGTCTGCAAACACTTTAAACCTGTAGAAGTGAAGAAAGGAGGTGTTGGTGACAGCACAAGTGAGTAGGTGGGAGCACAGTGGTTGGCTGGTGGCTGCAGGGCACAGGGACCTGATCTGATCAGGCTTCTTCCAACACAAATGCCTCAGACAACTTCATCCTCCCCCAGCTCTGTTGATACACAGTCCTGCAAGCTCTTGGGTGCTCTGGCACAAGCTGGATGGGTACCTCAGGAGGACACATTCTGCATCAGCTCAACAGGAAAACATTTCCTCAGTGCAAACACCCACAGCCCTTGGCTGCTTAGCTCTCTGGCCAGGAGAGCCCTTGAGATACCTCAACCCATCCACCATCTACCAAGGGTTGCACACCCAAACATGTCTTGGCCTTAAGATACACCAGCAGTGTGAAGTGCCATAATGTGGAAAGCCTTTTGTAGCCATGGACCATCACTTGCTTGTCCATGTGCACCATGGGACCTTGTCACCATGGTTGGTGCACAGGCACCAGGAGTTTGGTAAAGAGACCTAATCCAGGGGCTGGATGGCATCCCAGGCCTCACCGGTCATGGTGGAAGAGCATGTTGACCACGTCTTTGAAGAGGTCAGGCTCCTTTGGGGAGAAGAAGCCACTTGCAATCTGGTCAACGGCTCTCTTCAGCTCAGGGAGCCGGTCATAGTACTCCTGGGCCTTGTACCTGGTGAGGAAAAGTTGCTATGAGCTGGTCCTGCTCCAGCTACCTGTGGTAGCACCTCCATGGCATCTCCCTAGCCCTCACCCTGCCCTGTCCAGCTCCATGACGTCCTCTACCCTCATGCCAAAGATGAAGAGGTTTTCCTCTCCAGCCTCCTCGGCCATTTCCACGTTGGCTCCATCCATGGTGCCGATGGTCAGAGCTCCATTCAGCATGAATTTCATGTTCCCTGTCCCCGAGGCCTCGGTGCCGGCTGTGGAGATCTGCTCCGACAGGTCAGTAGCAGGGATCACTGCCAACAAACCACATTGCCACAAGGGCTTCCTGGTGACCAGCTTGAGCATTGTATCATGCAAAAGGACAGCAGATCTGCTATCTCATAGGGATAGAGCCATGGGCTGATGGGACAGCCACTGGGTGGGACATCCCTTCCCCACAGCATGCCCCAGGTGGGCTACCTTTCTCTGCCAGCGAGACTCTGTAGTTCTCCAGGAAGATGACCTTCAGCTTGTTCCCCACAACAGGGTCGTTGTTGACCACGTGAGCCACAGCATTAATGAGTTTGATGATCATTTTAGCCATGTGATAGCCTGGGGCAGCCTAGGAGAAGAGTCAGGTGAGCCCAGAGGGTTGGTGCCAGGGGAAGGTGAGGAGCACCTACCCAGGGAAGCACCTTCTCAGCACTGCCCACATCCATGCATTGTGTTGTGCCATCCAGTTTTGGGGGGCTTGCATGACCACAGGTTGTCCAAAAACTTAGTTCCCTGCTACCTCAACACTTCCTGGAGAACTTCCTGGACCTGGTTCCCATGAGAACATCTGCACCCAAACCCTCTAGGGCATTTTCAAGGACATCCTCCAGCATACCTACAACTCCTGACCCACCTTACCTTGCCCCCAATGATCACTGTCCTCGGCACAAACAGCTTCGCAGGATCCCTCCTGATGCCTGGAGAAGACAGCAGCATGGGGTCACCTTCTGCTGTAGCTTCAAGCCCAGGGGGATGGGGATGCTGGTCCAGCCCCAGGGCAACCTGTCCCCTGGGGGTAGGTGGTGGTGGCTTACGGTTGTACATGGTGATGATGTGCAGGCAGTTCATCAGCTGCCGCTTGTACTCGTGGATCCTCTTCACGTGCACGTCGAACATGGAGGAAGGGTTGATCTTCACCTTGTACTCCTTCTCCAGGTACAGGGCAAACTTCACCTTGTTCTCCTGGGTGAGGGCAAGGAACAGGTCAACTCCTAACCTGTGGTTCCCTTGCCTGTGTCCCACCTGTATCCACACCCCTCACCTGTTTCACTTTGGCAACCTCCCGGATGAAGAGGTCATCGTCCACAAACTCGTGCAGCTTCGTCAGCTGGCTCAGGTCCCTCACATAGTCCTCCCCTATTTTCTGCAAGAGAAGCACAGGCATGTGCTGAGATGGAGGTGGCCACCTTCATCAGCCATGCTGCTCCTACCTGGAGCAGCCAGCCTGCTTGGAAAGCAGGAGCAGAGCACTCATAGAATCCCAGACTGGTTGGTGTTGGAAGGGATCTCTGGGGATCATCTAGTCCAACCCCCTGCTAAAGCAGGGCACCCACAGCAGCTTGCCCAGGATCACCTCCAGCTGGACTTGGAATCTCTCCACACGAGGAGACTCCACAACCTCTCTGGGCAGCCTGGGCCAGGGCTCCAACACCCTCCCACCAAACAAGCTTCTCCTCCTGCTCAGCTGCAACCTCCTGGGTTCCAGTTTGTGCCCAGTGCCCCTTGGCCTGTCCCTGGGCACCACTGAGCAGAGTCTGGCCCCAGCCTCTTGCCTTCAGTCCTTTAGCTCTTGCTGAGCCTTGAGCAGCTCCCCTGTGGGGCTGCTCTTCTCCAGGCTAAGCAGCCCCAGGGCTCTCAGCCTTTACTTCTGCCACAGATGCTGCAGTGCCCTCAGCATCTTCCTAGCCTCTACTGGACTCTCTCCACTAGTTCCTTGTCTCTCTTCAACTGGGGAGCCCTGAACTGGACCCATGACTCCAGCTGTGGCCTGACTAGGGCAGAGTAGAGTGTGAGGAGAACCTCCCTTGACCTGCTGGTCCCAATCTTCTGAAGGTACCCCAGGAGACCATTGTCCTTCTTGGCCACAAAAGTACACTGCTGGCTCATGGAGAACTTGTTGCCCACCAGCTCTCCCAGGTCCTTCTCTGTAGAACTGCCCTCCAGCAGCTCAGCCCCTAACCTGCCCTGCTCCATGAGGTTATTCTCACCGTCTCTGAACTCAGGTGATATGGAAACAGAGCTGGACCATCTAGAAGATGTCAATGGCTGAGGTTGGAAAGGTGCCCCTGGGGACAGGGTGGGTCAGGGACCAGTCCACCCCCCCCACACCATTACCTCTGCAATGAGTTCTGCCAGCCCTGGGTTGCAGAGCAGGAGCCAGCGCCGTGGGGTGATGCCATTGGTCTTGTTCTGAAACTTCTCTGGCTCCAGGGCTGCAAAGTCCTCAAAGCTGTGAGGAAGAGGAGAGGAGAGCTTCAGTCTCCCCCACACTGGTAGCACCACCACCATTCCCAAGCCAAGTGGGATCCACCACCACCTCCCTCCTCAGGCTCACACTTGATTCTTGACTATTTCAGAGTGGATCTTGGCCACACCATTGACAGCATGAGAGCCCACAATGCAGAGATGAGCCATGTTGATCCTCTTGGTGCCTCCCTCCTCTATCAGGGACATCCTCCGGAGCCGGCCCACGTCGTTGGGGAAGAGGGACGCGATGTGCTGCCGGTGGAGGCAGGAGAGTTAGAGTTGTCTCACCTGCTGGCTCCCAAGAAGGAGGCCACAACAATGTCTATCCCCAGTGCATTCAGCACCAGCCCCAGTAGTGGCTTTTACTCCCTCCAAGAGGTGCCCTTCCTCAGCACAGATGTCTCTGGACAAAAGGACCCCACCAAGGAGAGAGTTTTGTGGGCTTGGCCAGGGAGGCTATTTGATCAAAAGCCTTGTGCTACCAGAGCAGGAGGCCAAACCAGGACCTCCCTTTGTGCCCCCAACCTCAACCTTCTCCATGAGGATGAATTTAGGGAGCAAAGAAATGCCAACAGGCAAGTCCCTAGAGCAATGGGTGAAGCTTTTAGAATAGCCATCAACTTGTGGGATGGCAACAGAGTGGTGGGAAGGGCTTTCCTACACACCAAGCTCCCAAAATAGCAGCCAGAACCAACCACACACCCAATCTCAGCTTTGGACATCCCTAAAACCAAAAACACAACCCAGAGAAAGTTCCTGCATTGCCCCAGGGCACTTACATCCAGGTGTCTCTGGTTGATCTCGTAGATGATCTGCAGGTGTCTGGGGAGCAGCTTCTCTACCAGATCCACTGGCCAGCGCTCCAGAGCCTCAGGGAGCACTGTGTGGTTGGTGTAGGCGAAGGTCTGCTTGGTGATGTCCCAGGCCTGCCAAAAAGGAGGGCTGGTGCTGAGCAGCAATGGTGGAGACAGCCCTGTGTGGGTGCCAGCACCCACTCATGGTCCTCCCACCCTGGTCAGCAGCATCGATGAGCCAGCTCCTCCACGTACCTACTGGTTAATCCCAACCTAACTGCTCCACATCCCTCCTGAGGCCACCAGCAGCATGGATGAGCCACCTCCCTCCATGTCCATACTAGTTAAACCCAACATAACTGCTCCACAACACTCCTGAGGCCACCAGCAGCTACAGAACCGGTTCCCTAGCTCCTCTATCATGTGAGGGAGGAAGGTTGCAAGCAGAAGGGACCCATGGACCATGAGGTTGGGTCTTTCTACCTTGTTCCATGGCAGCTTCTCAATGTCCACAAAGATCCTCATCAGCTCAGGGATGGCCATGGCAGGGTGGGTGTCGTTCAGCTGGATGGCCACCTGTGAGGAGAACAGGGGTGGCACGTGGGGAACACGTGGACATCCTCCTGCCCAAGTCAGCACCCACAGAGGGTCCACACAACCTCTCCAGGTTGGGGGTTGCATCTGAGGTGCACAGCAGAGCACCCCTGGCTTGTACCTGGTCTGGGAAGGAATCAAACACAGTTCGGACGCTCTCCGTGCTCCCGAACTTGGAGGCTTTGAAGCGACGGATGATGTCCTGGAGGGTGGCAGCCACCACAAAGTACTCCTGCTTCAGCCTCAGCTCCTTCCCCTCGAAGAACTGTGAGTAGAGGAGCAGGACCCTGCAGGACTGCACCCAGCTGGGCCTCTACCTTCTCAGGGCTCCCAGCCACGTGGGCACATGGCCGTGGCACACTGCGAGCCACCAGCGCTTCCAGCAGCACCGCTGCTGGCAGCAGCTCTGACCCAGTGGAATAACAGATGCCATGGCTCATCCTGATCCCACAAAACCTCCCTTGACCTGCTAGTCCCACTCTTCTGAATGCAGCCCTGGAGACCATTGACCTTCTTGGCTATAAGAACACATTGGTGCCTCATGGTGGCAGGACCTGTGTCTGGGATGCAGCACAAATGAGAGATGATGATGCTCCACTAGAAGAAGTAAATCTCAACAGAAAACAAGGGAATTTCCTTTCCTAGGGAATGATTTCTGTCATTTTTTTTTGTTCCCATGAGAGAGACCAGTGTGCATAAAACACATCTCTACCTAAGGACTTAGAACAGAGGAGCAGCACTAGTGAGGTGCTTACAACTGTCTGAAAGTATTCTCCCCTGGAGATCATTTGAGAAGAAAAACCCCATCAGGACCTGCCCAAAAGAGGTTGCAGAGCAAAGTGAGCTGCCCTCCATCACCCTCCCCTGCTCCATTGCTCGTTTTGTGCCCAGAGAAGGAGATCCCATCACACCTTCCTGGTGGCTAGCTCACAAGAACACCTGCAGCAAGAGGTCAGGGTGCAAAAGGCAATTGGAGGCACAGTCTCTGGTCCTGGGCTGCGAGGGATGGGCAGGGAAATGGCACCAGAGTTCATCAGGTTGCGTTCAGGTTATGTTTTAAGACTGAAGGAACATTCCTGCAGCAGATGTGCTCATCCTGACTCCAGCCCCTTTACTGCACTGAGCATGGATTTCATGGAATGACAGAATCATAGAATGGGTTGGGTTGGAAGAGACCTTTCAGGGTTATCTAGTCCAACCCCCCTGCACTCACCAGGGACATCTGCAACAAGAGCAGGTTGCTCACAGCCCAAACCAACCTGAGCTGGGATGGTTCCAGGGATGGGACATCTCCCACCTCTCTGGGCAACCTGGGGCAGGGTTTCACCACCCTCAGCATCCAAAATTCCTTCCTTCTATCCAGTCTAAATCTCCTTCTTTTAGTTAAAAACCATCACCCCTTGTCCTGTCACAACTAAACCACCTCTGCAATGTCCTGGTGAAAGGAGCTGCTCCCTAACGCAGGGACATGCCCCTCTGCATCCCAACTCACGTTGTCATTGGGGTAGAGGACACGGGATATGTTCTCTGCCAGGTTTCTGTCCAGCACAGCCTGGATGTAGTCTCCAACGTTGACTGGGGAGGAGCAAAGAGAGAGAAGGTGGGTGTGGGACCCTCCCTGTGTCCCATCCCTCTCAGCACCCCACCAGCACCCACTTACAGTCTCTCAGGTTGAAGTCGTTGGGTGCCCGAGCTGACCACAGGCGCATGGTGTTGACAGTGTTGTTCATGTACCCAGGCACGGGGGTATCATAGGGCAATGCCAGCACCACCTAGGACAACAGCAGGGTATCCAGAAGCAGACCACACCTCCTGGGGCACCTCCTGCCCCACTGGAGCCCTCTCATCACACACACCCTCCTAGAGGAGTAACCTCAGGGTCGCATCCACCTCCATGGTGTTGCAGGTGTGAGGATGTGCTGGGTACCACCAGCCCCTGTCCTGAGGACACCCTGGCTGCCCTGGGTCTGCTTGGTGGCTGGTGTTTGCCACAAGAGCTCAGGGGATGGAGAGAGGCTTGTGAGGCTCAGAAACTTCATTTAAGCAGTCATGGTGGGCACCTGCTGGAAGTGCTTTTGGATTTTTCAGCTGTGGAGGAGCAAAACCTGTTCCCACCCCTATAACCATCTCCTCCCCAATTTGTCTCTGCTGCTTCTTCCGCCCCAGTGAAGCAACCTCACCAGTGCAACCCTCACAGAACCCTAGACTGGTTGGAAGGGACCTCTGGGGATCAGCTAGACCAACCACCTGCTAAAGCAGGGGCACCCACAGCAGCTTGCCCAGGATCACCTCCAGCTGGCCTTGGAATCTCTCCACACAAGGAGATTCCACAGCCTCTCTGGGCAGCCTGGGCCAGGGCTCCAACACCCTCACACCAAACAACTTTCTCCTCCTGCTCAGATGGAGCCTCCTGGGTTCCAGTTTGTGCCCAGTGCCCCTTGGGCTGTCCCTGGGCACCACTGAGCAGAGTCTGGCCACAGCCTCTTGCCTTCTGGCCTTTAGCTCTTGCTCAGCCTTGAGCAGCTCCCCTGTGGGGCTGCTCTTCTCCAGGCTAAGCAGCCCCAGGGCTCTCAGCCTTTCGTCCTCCCACAGATGCTGCAGTGCCCTCAGCATCTTCCTAGCCTCTGCTGAACTCTCTCCAGTAGTTCCTTGTCTCTCTGGAACTGGGGAGCCCAGAGCTGGACTCAGTGCTCCAGCTATGGCCTGAGTAGGGCAGAGCAGAGGTGGAGGAGAACCTCCCTTGACCTGCTGGTCCCACTCTTCTGAATGCACCCCAGGAGACCATTGGCTTTCTTGGCTATAAGAACACATTACTGCCCTCAAGGTGGCAGGACCTGTGCCTGGGATACAGCTCACCAGAAAAAGCCCCCAGGGTGATGGAACAAGCCATGCAAGAGAGTTCCTCACAGGCCAAGCCCATGAGGTTCCTACCTGGGTGTCCACCCACTTGGCCCCAGTGGCAGTGTGCTCCACCCGGCCATAGAAGTGCACAGGCAGCATGTACTCAGGACGAGCTTTCTCCCAGGGGTTGCCATGACGAAGCCAGTCATCAGCTTCTTCCACCTGCCAGAGGGAGTGAGAGCAGTGAGAAGGTCACCCAGCCCCAGGGACCTCCTCATCATCAGGGATGACCAAGAAAGGCTCTGGATTGTCATGGCAAAGGGGAGGATGCTTTGGAGTTCATTAAGGCTAAATCCAGATTTCAGCACCACAGGGCAAGCCTGGAAGCAGAGCTCTGCCCTGATCACCCTCAGAGGGTTCCTGCTTGGAGGGGTGATGGATGGAGATGAGGAGGTCAGGATGCTGTGTCTCTTAGTGCACCACCATCATGCTCTGCTGTGACTGAGAACCCTAAATCATAGAATCACAGGATGGTTTGGGTTGGAAAGGACCTTTCAAGGTCACCTAGTCCAACCTCCCTGCAGTCAGCAGGGATATCTGCAACTACAGCAGGTTGCTCACAGCCCCAGACAACCTGAGCTGCAATGGTTCCAGGGATGGGACATCTCCCACCTCTCCGGGCAACCTGGGACAGGCTTTCACCACCCTCAGGGTCAACTATTTCTTCCTTCTATCTAGTGTAAATCTCCTCCTTTAGTTTCAAACCATCATCCCTTGTCCTGTCCCAACAGGTCCTGCTATAAAGTCTCTCCCTATTTTTCTTCTAGGTCTCAGTGGAGATAGAGCTCATGCCTCCATTATGGGGAGAGACATCCAGACATATCCACCTTGGGAGGCAAGGCTGTCAATGCTGATGACTCACAGCTCTTTGTTAATTAGCAGAGCCACTAAAAGGCTCGACTGGGAACCGTGAGACTGGGCTGAACTCCAGCCCCCTGCACCAGAGCCAGCTGGGATGAAGGATGAGCTTCCTCACCACAGGGAGGGCTGCTAAGTGCCAGCACCAGCTGAAGAAGTCCAAGTCCTTCCAGACATCTGCCAACTTCTAAATACCACAGCACCAGCTCCAGCAGTCTCCAAGCTAAGGGACAATACCCATACCCCCTGACCTTGGTGTAAGCTAAGGGACCTGCAGGTGAGGTCCAGGCCTCACCTGCCACCCATCACGGATCTTCTGGTTGAAGATGCCATACTCATAGCGGATGCCATAGCCGTAAGCTGCCAACCCCAGCGTTGCCATCGAGTCGAGGAAGCAGGCTGCCAGGGAGGGAGAGACAGAGGAGAGCTGCACTTCTCCAGGGAGCCAGGAGCTCCAGGAGACAGCAGGTCCTCCTCCATATGAACACAAGCCAAAGCCCACCCCAAGTTTAGGTACCAGTCCAGAGTGGATGCTAACCCCCTCCAAGGAACAAGGCTGTTGAGGTTCCTCACTCACCAGCCAGCCGGCCGAGACCTCCGTTGCCCAGACCAGCGTCCTCCTCGATCTCCTCCAGCTCTTCCATGTCCAGCCCAAGCTACAGAGGAGAAGGAAAAGGTGATGAGCTGGAGGATCTGAGAGTGGTCAGTCCCACGGAGGGGAAGCACTGCTGGTATGCACCTGGCTGCTGCCCTGCACCCACTGCTGCCATCCCCCCCTTGCAGGTTGGGCTCCAGGAGGGGTTGGGTGGCACCCAACCCTACAAGACCCTATCCCTGTAGGTGATCTGCACCCAAAGCAGCTCCTCTCCCCCTCCACTGCTGTTCCACGGTGTGGCAGGGACCAGCTCTGCTGTTCAAAGTCATTCCAGAAGCCTTTGGAAGTGATACATGTGCCCTTGACCTCACCATGGACAAGCTCCTGGGGGTGAGAGGCACCCAGCCACAACCAGGGAGATGCTTTGATGGTCCCAGGCATTTCAGGCTGGTCCCTCAGGATTTGTTTTCCTCTCTCCACACCCCAACCCCACGGTGACAGGTGTCACGGTCCTGGTTCCCCCAGCACCTTCATTCCCATGGGGCAGGCACCTGGGTGCCCACCCCCCTGGCTCCAGGCATCACCCTGGAGATGTTCAGAGAAGTAGCTCCACCACTTCTACATGGAAACTTAAAAGTTTCCAGCCCGGAATGCTGTGGGAGGAAGATGTTTTGCCTATGCAAAGCTCAGTGGGAAATAAGATGGTTCCTTGCCAGGGCTGAGCCACCTCTTCCCATGAAAACCTCTTGGTCTGGTGTCTCCTTGATGTCCCATGGTCACAAGGAGCAGGGACAACCCCATTCTCACAGCCACCCATGCAGAAGGGCTGGACTCTGGCTCTGAATGCCTCCAGAGAGATCTTAAATGATTTACATGACACCAAAGAGTGTATTTTAGAAACATTTGGCACTTGGGTCCAGGAGGCTCCAGTAGAGGCAGGGAGGACTCCAGAGCTGGACACACTACTCTAGATGGGGTCTGGTTTCCAAACAATCTCACATCTACTGCATTCCCATGCTCCCACCACACATCATCCCAGGCTCTTCCCCTCCACCCTCACTCCTAACCAAGCTCCCATCTTCATTGTAAGGTCAACAGATAAAACCTCATAAAAATAAGCTCCTCTCTTTTGAACATGTTTGTCTGAAAGCTGCTCTGGCTCTTGTGCAACCTCTCCAGCCATGTACAACCACGGTGGTCATGAGGGGTGCAAGTGCAGGGCAGGGAGGAGTAGAGCCACCCAAAAAACCTTCACCACCACGTGGTGCCAGCACCAGGCTGAGGTTGAGTCAGGCCAAGGTTTTATTCCCCTCTGCCATTGATTTTAGCTATTCATGGCCTCGTGTACACAACCACAAGCTTCCTTGCAGATCCTGGGCTTGGATCCTCCATCCCACCAGTCCTTGGCAGGCAGCCACCAGGCTGGGCAGGCTCAGTCAGGCTAGAAACTGGCTGTGGCTCCAGGACTTTGGAGAGCAGGTTCTGGAGCAGTGTTTATCCATGCCCACAGATCATGGAGTGGTTTACAGCCAGTGTAGTAGAACACAAGACACCCCCAAGAACCAGAGAACACAAATCCCTCCCCAGCCCAGGTCCTCAGCACCTCCCTGAGATGCTCACCTGGTAGATGGCTTCATCACAGGCATTCTGCAGCCCCAGGTTAACCATGGTGTTCTGCAGTGTCCGCCCCATGTAGAACTCCAGGGAGAGGTAGTAAATCCTCTGAAAGAGAAAACCACCTCCTGCTCACCTTCCCTGGGGATGGAGGAGGCTCCCCTGGGCCCTAGAAGCTGTTATCAGGTGATATCTCAAAACAAGAGGGAGGAAAAAACCCCAACTCTCGACAGAGCAAGGGTGGTTTGCGCTGACAGTTTGAGGACTGGAGCACCTTGAGGTGGCCATGTCCTGCAGCTCCAGCCCTGCTGCTCTCCTGCCACTGCTCTTTCCCAAGCTGGGAAGAAGGTAACCCCAAGGTGGTTTTGTTTGGCCAAGCCCCAGCACCCTGTCAGAGAGCAGGGAACAGCTCCAAGGTGATCACCTCCAGCATGCTGGTGGTACAAAGTCAAACTTTCAAGAGGAGATGTTTCCTAACATCACCACAGGCAGAAAAGCAAGCGGAAAACCAAGCAAGCCACAGGGACTCAAGCTTCCTCTGCTGCCCCCAAGGGTTGGGTCTCAGGACCTGCTCATACCATAGGGTGCAGGATGCAACCTCTAACACCAAGCCTTGTGTAAGCCCTCCCCCAGTGTCAGCACCAGGAGGTTTTAAGGAAGGGCTTAGGATAGAGGAAGTTGCTGACTTGACAGGTTCCTCCAGGAGCTGCACGGGGCTGGGGACAGTGATGGGACACTGCTGGGCAGGATGGGTTGGGCTTACTGCTTTGGCCCCAGCAGTGCTGGACAACAGTGCTGCTAGGTGGAGGGTGCACAGTTTGGCTACGTTTGAGACTACTTCCCAGATCCATGCCCTGGAAGAGCCTCCTCTTTTTCTCACCCCTACACGACCTAGGGAGGGTTGAGCTATCCGAGCTGGCACAGTCCCAGGTGGAGCCACTCTCCCAGGGAGGAAATTGGAGCGGACAAGGACTGTCCAGGTGTCAGGAGAGGATTAGTGCTTAATGCCCCAGCACCTCCCAACTCCTTCACCCTCAGCTTGAGCCTATTTGCAAGCAAACCTTCTGGTGTCTGCTTTCAGGCTCCTTGCAAATAATTGACCCTAGAAGGTTTGGCAGCTGCTGTCAGCAACCTGCACCCACGCCAGCACTACCGGACAACAAACACCCTTCCCATGCCCTGCACCCTGCTCCCAGCAGAGCTCTGTTTGTTTTGGGAAAGCAAAGGACAGTGCCCTTGCTTGGTAAAGTCCAGTCCTGACCCATGACAAAGTTTAGAGGAGTATCCCCAAATCCAGGAACAAAACCAAGCCCTCCATTATTTTTCCCCTAGAAGGAAGGGTTTGCACCCAAAGAGGTGCTGAATAACTTCCTCATCTCCCACCCAGGCCAGAATGGGAAAGCCTTGAGGGGGAGGGGGGGTGAGGAAGGGGTTGGGTTTTCATCACCCCTTGCCCTTGCAAAAAGCAGGTCCTTCCAAGCATCCCTTTCCAAGCTCTCACCTTGGGATCCTTCTCGTAGTAGTACTGCTGGGTGCGGATCCAGCGTCCCACCAAGTGGTCCCGCACGGTGTGGGCTAGGGCGAAGTAGTAGTCACGGGGGGTGGCCACGTTGCGGTCCTTGACCAGGGTGAAGTGAAGGTGCCTGTTGAAGCCCCGTTTCAGCTCGGCCACGCTCTCGGCTCCCACGATCCCGCGGATGCTGATTTGCTTTCGCCGTTCCTGGTCTGACAGTGGCCGCGACATGGTGGTGGGGCTGTGGGAAGGGGGCTGTGGGGCAAACACACGGGTGGGACACGGGGCGGGGGGGTTAGGGGTGAGGAGGACACCCGTGGAGATCCGCACCAGGTTCCGCCTCCGCCCCAAACTGGCACCGCCCCGGGGCTGAGCTAACGGCTGGGAATGGGGAGGGGAAAAGGAAGGGATGGGGAAGGGTGGGAGCACCTCTGGGATGTGCAGAGAGTGTGTTGGGGGGACATCTCCTGGAGAATGGCACCTTGGGGTGTGCAAAAAGGGGGGGGAGGGTACCCTGGGGACCAGCACCGTGGGAGTGCGCAAAGTGGGGGTACCCTAGGGACTGCCACTCCAGGGGTGCACAGAGGGGGAGATACCCCGAGGACCACGACCCTGGGGGTGTGCAAAGTGGGAGTAGCCTGCGGACTGCCCCACCCCTGGGATGTGCAAAGGAAAGGGGAGAAGGGGTACCCCGGGGAGCGCCCCCAGAGGGGTTCAGTAAAAGGAGGGGTACCCCAGGGAGCGCTACTCCCCCAGAAAAAGCGGGGTACCCTGGGGACTGTCACCTCCGGGGCGCGCAAAGAGGGGATGTCCCGGGGACCACCACCCCGGGAAAAGCAAAGTGGGGGATACCCTGGGAACCACCACCCTGGCGGTGTCAAAAAAGGGGATACCTCGGCGGCCGTCACCCCGGGGCAAGCAAAGTGGGGAGTACCCTGGGGACCACCACCCTGGGGATGTGCAAAGTAGGGGTACCCTGGGCACCGACACCTCCGGGGGTCCACAGAGGTGCGGAGGATACCCCGGGGACCACCACCCCGGGGTTCCCTAGGAACGTACCAGGAAAAGAGGGGTCACGGAGGCAGGATACAAACACGGTTCCCCTCCTCACGCTCCCCAGGCCCACCTGCACGGGTGGCAACGACACCGTCCCGCAGCTGCGGAGCGCAGGCACCGCCCCACGCAAGGGCTCCGCCCGGGCCCGTGGGTGGGGATGGGGGAGGTGGCCTCGGGGCCCCTTGCAAGGACTTTCCGGCCCGGAGGGAAATGTAGCTCTAATGGCCGAGGCGGAAAGTGTCACAATCTCACCGCCCCGACAGACTGTACTCACGCATCACCATTCTCTTGTAGCCCTTCTCCTGCAGCTCCTCCCCTTGCACCTCCTCCTCCTGCAACTCCTCCTTCCTTGTCCCCCTTTTCCTGCATCCCTTCTTCTCCTTCTCCTGTGACTCCTCCTTCCTTGCCCCCCTTTTCCTGCACCTCTTCTCTTGCATCTCCTCCCCTTGCACTCTTTTTCCTGCATTTCCTTCCTTCCATTCCTTCTCCTGCACCCTCTTCCCTTGTACCCCTTCCCTTGCATCTCCTTTCTTGCACCCCTTCTCCTGCATCCTCTTCCCTTGCACCCCTTCTGCTGCACCCCTTTCCCTTACATCTGCTTCCTTCACCCCTTGTCCTCCTCCTCCTCCATCCCTTCCCTCATAACCATCTCCCCTCACCTCCTCACTCTTCCCTGCCTGCTCCTCAGTCCTTCTGGAAATACGGTGGATTTTTTTCCTGCCCTGCCTGCCTGTGGAGTCCTGCCCTGCCTCTGGTTCCTCTGCAGGCCAAGAAGGGCAGATGAAAGCACACAAGCCAACACTTCTTCCTCTTCCTCTGGCCACGCCTGTGCAGCCTTTCCAGCCTTGCATCTTCTCCCTGCCCTGTTCTGCAGAGCCAAAGAGCAGAAGAACCCAACCAAGGAGCAGAGTCAACCCAACCACCCCAACTGTCATCCTGCCTGGGATTGAGCCCCATGAGGCCTCACTCTGAGCTCGATCCTAGCAAAGGGCTGTAGAAGCTCAGTAGAAGTTCAGGAACCAGCCCAAATTGTATGTGTGCAGTATGGAATAAAAAGAAACATGACCTATCTTCCTGATTTTCTCCAGGGCAAATTGAAGGATTACTCAGAGAATCATAGAAGGGTTTGGATTGGAAGGGACCTTACAGATCATCTGGGTCCAATTCACCCTGCCATGGGCAAGGACATCTTCCACTAGACCAGGTTGCTCAAAGCTCCATCCAACCTGGAGCATGAACACTTCCAGAGATGAGGCATCCACAACCTCTCTGGGCAACCTATTCCAGTGTCTCACCACCCTTAGACTGAAGAACTTCTTCCTAATGTCTAATCTGAATCTCTCCTCTTTCAGTTTAAAGCCACCACCCCTTGTCCTATCACTACATGCCCTTGTGAGAAGTCCCTTTCCAGCTTCCTTGCTGTAATTTTGGGGATTGTCCTGTGCATAGATAGGAGTTGGACTCAATGATCTTCATGGGTTCCTTCCACCTCAGGACATTCTGTGAGTCTTTGAGCCCTTTAGGTACTGAAAGGCTGCTCCAAGGTCTCCCTGGAGACACTTGGCTTTCTTGCCAGGAGATGCCAGACAGAGCAGGGTTCTGTGCCTAGAGCAGGTATTTCAGGTCCAGGACCTGCTCTCCAACATAGCCATGCAAATGGAGCCATGCAAAGTGCTCTGAGAGATGGCAGGCATGGGGCAGAGCCCTGGGTGGAGAGACCTCTGGCACTGCTCTCTTGGAAGTCAGAGCTGGGATGCAGCTGGTGAGTGGCTCTGTCCTCACTACCAGGACTTGTCTCCCTCCAAGTGCTGGATGTCTTCTGGCCGTGGGTTGTTCCCTCTCCCTGGGCATGACTCACAGGATGGGTTCTACATGCAGGGAGGATTAATTTCCTCTCTCTCCTGTGTCCTGGGCAAGGATGAACACCCTTCTGAGACATCAAGGCACTTAAAGCAGTGCATTAGTGTCCTTCCTTTAGCCCTGGACTCCAGCCCACCATGAGCTCAGAGATCTCACACTGAAAACTTCTCCTGAAGCACTCAGTCACTAGCATCCCAATAATGAACCCTTAGAATCATTTGGGTTGGAGAAGACCTTGAAGATCATGGAGCTCTGGGAGAACTGTCCTTGCCTATCCTTCAGAAAGTGCCCTGACCCTTGGTGTTTGCTCCTATTTCTGGAAGAAAGATTCCCTCAGGGATTGCAGTGTTGCCAGCACTGCCTCACAGCCATGCTGAGCTCTTTTGCTTCTTGACATCTAGTGGTTGCTATCATTTTTTGTCTCTTCCCCACCTGGTCCTTGCCACCCTTTTTCATTCTGGACTGGTCTCCAGGCAGAAGCTGCTGTTGGGGTGGCTGCAGTGGTTCTTCCCCCAAAGGAGATGATGCTCTGTATCCATGCCAGGTAATTCCTCCCTCCTGCTGGATTCCATCCTTCCCTCCTTATGTCCCAGCTCACCAGCACCCAGCACTTGCCTTGGATCAGCACTAGTGTGGCAGCAGAACCAGGGCAGGGATTGGCCTCCTGGCCTGGGCACTGGGGAGGCCACACCTTGAATGCTGTGGTCAGTTTTGGGCTCCTCACTCCAAAGCCTATGACCCATGAGAAGGGAGGAGATGACCCATGAGAAGGGATGAGATGGGAACTGAAACCAGAGGCTGTGTGGGTGCAGAGATGCTCTGGAAAGCTCTGCCCTTCTCTCATAAAAGTCCTTTATTAGAACAGCAAACATGACACTTCTGGTTGGTACAGCGGCTGTAGGCAGCGATCGATCGCGGTACAGGGAGACGACGTCTTACAATCACTGGGAGTCTAATAAGCACCATGAACATCCTAAAGAAGGGCTAGGGGGGTTGGAATAAGGGCTGAGAGAGGAGCCCTGGGTGAACCAGCCACGGGGACTCCTCAGGAATTCACCAAAGAGCTGCTCAGTGTTGTCCTGCAACACAGCCCTCCTGCAGCTGAGAGAAGCTCCTCGGTGGAAGTCAACAAGATAGCACCCATCCAATAAATTAGGTAAACTTAATACTAAGAGCAACAAGGGAAGGAAGGGGAAAGTCCTAGGGGAGGGCACGCTGGAAGGGAATGGTCTATTTACACTTGTCTGTCTTCTGCTGGATCCCTGTTCCCCTAGCATCCCACCTGACCCCCAGCTGGATGAGCTGAGGCTGGTACCTACCTGGCAGCGACACCCCAGCCCTGCCCACCGAGCCACGGGAGCGGGGAGGGACTGAAAAGCGAAGTGTGGGGATGAGAAGCATGCAGGCAACCCCTTGGCAGAGGAACAGGGGCTGGCACTGGCCACAGCACCACCAGCACCTGCTCCTCTCCTGCCTCTGAATTACCAGAAAGGCGGGGTAGGGAAAGGAGGCTGATGGGGAACTGCTGCCGGCAGCAGGAGAAGGCAGGGCAGTGGGCTTGTATTCCTGAGTGCGTGGCAGGGCTGTGGCCAGCTCTTCTTCCTCCCCATCCCCATCCCCATCCCCAACCCCAACCCCATTCCCATTCCCATCCCCATCTCCACCCCCATCTTCATCCCCATCTCCATCCGTCCCTATTCCCATCCCCATCTCCATCCCCATCCCCATCCCCATCATCTCCATTCCCATCTCCATCCCTATCCCCACCCCCATCCTCATCTCTATCCCCATCATCATCCCCATCTCCATTCTTCATCCCTATCCCCACTATCATCTCCACCCCATCCTCATCCCTATCTCCATCCCCATCCCTATCTCCATCCTCATCCCTATCCCCATCATCATCTCCATCCCTATCCTTATCCCCACCCCCATCCTCATCCCTATCTCCATCTCTATGCGATCCTCATCCCCATCCTCATCCCTATCCCCATCTTCATCTCCATTTCCATTCTCATTCCTATCCCCTCTTTATCCCCATCCTCAACCCCATCTCCATCTTCATCCTCATCCCTATCCCCATCTTCATCTCCATCTCCATTCTCATCTCCATCTCCATCCCTATCCTCATCTTCACTCCCATCTCCATCCTCATCCCCATCCCTAACCCCATCCCCATGACCATCCCTATCCCCACCTTCATCTCCCTTCCCATCTCCATCTCCATCCTCATCCCTATCCCCATCCCCATCCCCACCCTCACCTCCCTCCTCACTCTCCCGCCTCCCTCCTCCCTCCCATGCTCCCTGGCCGCTGACTGCAGGATGAGCTCCCTGGTGCCCCCAGGACACTCTCACTATTTAAGGCTAAACTTTTAACTGCAACTGTACAAAAATAAAGACTCATCTCTGCAGAGCCTAGCAAGGGCTCCCAGGTCTATGGCTGTGGGGGTAACCAGAGGAGGCCACCACGAGGGGTGCTCAGCCCCGGACCGAGGCCTCGTTGGCACCCAGAGCACCCAGGGACAGGGTGGCCTTGTTGCTGCCCCCCAGAGAAACACCTCGGGGAGGTAGGGGACAAGGGCCAGGGCTGGGTGTTTTGGTAAGGACATAAGAGACTGACTGGTAATCCAGGACCCACCTCTAGATGGAAGTGAGGCTGCTCTGCAAGAAAGGCCCCGGGGCAGGGATGAGGGGGAAAGAAATCTCCTGCAAAGGAAGAGGGCTGGAGAGGGAGAGAGCTTTCCCATGGTGGAGGTCCCTCCTCTGGTCAGAAAGAGCTTTGCCAAATGAGAGGAAACTGCCCTCCCCCCCCCCGCAAAAAAAACCCCAAAACTCCAACTCAATCAAACCAAACCTAAAAGTGGACACAGAGGAACATCTGAAGCTACCTAGGTACTTCATCAGCCAAAGAGAGCTAAACAGCGAAGCGCACACACACACGGGACAGCGTGGGAGGGTGGAGATCAAGAGGTGACCATAAGCCAAGTTCTTTGTTCCCACTTTGCCTCCCCATCTTCAGCTGATGGCTGAGCAGGGACCTGGTGGCTTGGTAGTTGGCATTGTCCTGCAGGAGGGAACAGGCTGGCTCCTCTCATCCAGAGAAGAGGCAGCCAGCTCCAGAAGCATCCTCATGGCATGGCTGAGCGTGAAGCGTAGAATTCGGGGACTGGTAGGCCAGTGTGCAGTGTCACCTGCAATGAGAGGAGAACAGTTCCATGGAGAAGGAGCTGGGAGTGCTGAGGGAAAAGTTCACCATGAGCTAGCAATGTGCTCTTGTGACCAAGAAGGTCAATGGTCTCCTAGGGTATATGAAGACGAGTGTGAGCAGCAGCTCAAGGGAAGTTCTTCGAGCTAGGGAGGCCTCATCTGGAGTCCTGGGTCCAGTTCTGGGCTCCCCAGTTCCAGAGAGACAAGGAACTAGTGGAGAGAGGCCAGCAGAGGCTAGGAAGATGCTGAGGGCACTGGAGCATCTGCGGGAGGAAGAAAGGCTGAGAGCCCTGGGGCTGCTTAGCCTGGAGAAGAGCAGCCCCAAAGGGGAGCTGCTCAAGGCTGAGCAAGAGCTAAAGGCCAGAAGGCAAGAGGCTGGGGCCAGACTCTGCTCAGTGGTGCCCAGCACAAGAGGTGATGCCTTGGACATCCACTGCAGAAGACCGTGCCAAAATGCTCAACACCTTGAGGTCATCTGTCACTTGCAACATGCCCTAGGATGTGCCTGGGCACTTGGGCAGTGCTGGAGATGCAAGTGGTGGTAGAGTGGCTATGCCAGACCCAGGCTTGGTGAATGGAGAAGACTTACTGGGGGAGATGAGAGCAGGGATGTGACTAGTGAGAAGGCAAATGAAAGTACCAGGTAGGCCCAGGAACCACCACTTTGTGATGTTCAGGAAAGCTGAGAGCTTGGAAGAGATGGAGAGAAGATGTCTTTGAAACTCCCAAGAGGTAAGTAAGCTCTTCAAAAGGTGCCCTTCTGCCTGGTACTGCTCCTACCTGGGTCCTGGGAGAGCTGAAAAGAGCTGGTGAGGCTCTTGTGGGGTAGTATCATGAAATGGAGGTGTCAAACCCTATCAACCAAGGAGAGCTGGAGAACCCTGGTGCTTCAGCAACCCTGATGGAGAACCCTCGAGCAGGCAACTGGAGTCAGCAGGAAGGCTTGTCCTGACTTTAGAGACTTACAGGTTGTTTAGGACATAGTTCAGCTCTTTCCCAGCTGTCCCTGTTGCACAAGAGCTCTCCCTGCTCCACAAAGCCCTCATGCTGCTGAGCATCAACACATACTCAGTGACAGCAGCCCTGGAGGGAGTCTCCAGCAAGCTCAACCTTGAGTCCAAGCAGGTACCTGCACATTCCTGTTGAGGCTGACAGCAGGGAAGAAGAGACCCTCCAGGTTCTCGAAGGCGACAGGCCCTTGCTGGTCCTCGTTGATGGAGAACATCAAGGTCCTCCTGGTTAAATCCAGCAGCACTCCCACAGTGGCACCTTTTGTGATCCCACCCTCGGTTCTGCAGCAGGGAGAAGAAGGTCAGGGCATGGCTTAATGTCCCTTGTGCTCAGGGTTCAGGCCATGGATGTCAAGAACTGACAATGCTGAACTTCTCAGCTCACCGTGGAACCAGACCATGACCTAGCCTTGCTCACAAGTTCCTGGGCACCTCCTCCTCCCCAAGCCTCTTGCAGAGGTCCTTTTTGCTTGCCATGATGTCCTTGAGGGCAAAGCTACCACAGCAACACAACCATGGAGGAAAGCAAGTGGTCATGGGGAGGAAAACTGCAGGACCCACTTCAAAACCTGCTGAACCCATCAGGGAACAGCCCTTGGAGCTGCAGGAAGGTGACACCAGCTTGTCCCCAAGCTACCACACGCTTCAAAAACCCCAGCCCCACTCTCTCATGGGGAAAACCAGCAATAGTGCAGGGATAAAGGTGAACGTTATCTTCTTGGTGCATGAGTTGCAAGGCCTTGGTTGTGAATGGGAAGGAGGTTCTGGGAGGAGCTTCTACACAGGAGTGGTGCCATGTATGGAGAAGAATCAGCATGGAAAGACTCAGAGGAGGCAGGGAAGGAACGCTGGAGCAAGGCAGAAGCAGGGAGGCAAGGACGTATCTTCTACTAAAGGGAGATTACGAGTGGGGTCACTCAGGGACTCTTCCATGGGCTTTGCTCTCTGGGCAGATGAAGCCTAGACCCAAAACCACCTACCTGTTGGTGTGGGAATTGTTGTGCATGAACCAGCTACGGTTATTGTCCACATACATGGCCCAGGCTTTGTCATCCTTGCCCAGCATGGCATCCTTCAGGACGTCGAGGCGCGCCACGCCGAAGGCCGGGTCAGGGTGGTTATCGTAGCGGTCGATGGAGAGCTCCCAGTAATGCAGCCCTTTGGAAAAGCCAGTTTTCCCCAGCACAACCCTGTCATCATAGCTGTTGCAGGTGACAGTCAGGTTGTCATTAGAAAAGACGATGTCAGCGTGGGCAGAAGAAGGATCGAAAGAAAACCAAGCGACTGGAAACGGCAAGAGAAGAGGAGGTTAGGCTGGGAAGGGAGGAGGGCTGGTGGGGACTGAGCCACCAGGAGTAGACATGGAATAGCTCATGCTGCATGCAGGGCTGGGGACACAGAGGGTGAGGGCATGGTTGGAGTTTGGGCTGCTGCTCATCGGGATGGCAGGGAGGAGAAGGCGGGGAGATGCGTGGTGGAGAGGGCTGCTGGCCATCATAGAAGGATGGGTCATCGTGGGGTGGCACCTTCTGGCATGGAGGGATGGGTCACCATGGGATTGGCACCCTCTGGCATGGAGGGATGGGTCACCATGGGGTGGCACCTTCTGGCATGGAGGGATGGGTCACCATGGGATTGGCACCCTCTGGCATGGAGGGATGGGTCACCATGGGGTGGCACCTTCTGGCATGGAGGGATGGGTCACCATGGGATTGGCACCCTCTGGCATGGAGGGATGGGTCACCATGGGGTGGCACCTTCTGGCATGGAGGGATGGGTCACCATGGGATTGGCACCCTCTGTCATAGAGGGATGGGTCATCATGGGGTGGCACCTTCTGGCATGGAGAGACTGATCTCACAGAGGGATGGATCATGGCACCTTCCATCACAGAGGGATGAATCATGGCACCTTCCACCACAAAGCAATGGATCGTGGCACCTTCCATCACAAAGCAATGGATCATGATGTGATGGCACCTTCAGTCATGGGAGAGATGCTTTGAGTTTGTGCAGCTGCAGCCTGTCACTGTAGCTGAGGTTTCATGGCCAGGACTAGGACACACTTTTGTTTGATTGTTCCTAGTGGGAAGCTGCATTTCTGCTCTGGGTCAATTTGCTTCTGGGTTTCTATGATTCTGGCACCATTTGAGGTGCCGGAGTGTGTCCAAAGAGGAATAATAAAGGTGGGGAAGGGTCTAGAGGACAAATGTTGTGAGGAGCAGCTGAGGGAACTAGGGTTGGTTAGCCTGGAGAAGAGGAGGCTCAGGGGAGACCTTCTCACTCTCTGCAGCTCCCTGAAAGGAGGCTGGAGCAACATGGAAGTTGGTCTCTTCTCCTGGGGAACAGTGACAGGACAAGAGGAAATGGCCTCAAGTTGTGCCAGGGGAGGCT
Source organism: Galbula dea (assembly GCA_013399015.1). NCBI lineage: Eukaryota > Metazoa > Chordata > Aves > Piciformes > Galbulidae > Galbula > Galbula dea. The sequence continues at coordinate 31,425 of VWZX01005087.1, forward strand.
CAGGTTAGACATTAGGAACAATTTCTTCATGAAAAGGGTTGTCAAGGCCTGGCCCAGGCTGCCCAGGGCAGTGCTGGAGTCACCATCCCTGGAGGGATTGAAAAGAGATGAAGATATGGCGCTGAGGGAGATGGTTTAGTGGTGACCTGGCAGTGCTGGGTTACTGGTTGGACTTGATGATCTTAAAGGTCTCTTCCAACCAAAACAATTCCATGATTCTATGATCCCAGCCAGGTCTCCAGTCTCTAGCTAACACAACTTACTCTTACAACTAAGGGTTTCTCATGGAATCAACAGTTTGCAGGGTCTAGATCCAGTGTGGGAAGGGGACCAAGGCTTAGCAGATAAACTGTGTGCATATTTAAGGTTGGCAGGCCCAGGAACCAAAAGCACATACAAAAGGTTTACATCACACCAAGAAACCTCCCTGTGGAGCAACCTGTCACACATAAGACAAGAACAAGCTCATGGCAAAGCTGAACAACACCCCAAAACCCCTCCCCAACTTGGTACAGCTCCTGGTTGAAATGCACAGGACTCAGGCTACTGCCAGTCACGTCGAGTCAAGCTACAGTCTCACGTCCTTCAAAAGACAGAGGGATGAGGATACAACAAGCCACCAGCCTGGTCTCCCAGGTGGTTTTCTCCACACATGGAAGGGAGACATCCACAAAACACACTCCTCCACCTGCAGGAGTCAATAGGGTTTGATAAAAGAGAAGACTCAGGGGAGGTTGAGTCCTTGCTTTACTGGGTGGTGTCAGGGGACAGCTCACATGCACGGGGGTGACCCACGCCCACCAGGGGACCCAGATGATTCTGTACCTGCCACCATTTTTTTTATGTCAACTGTGGTCATTCCCAAGGAAAGGCATGGAGGAGAGAAAAGAGCATGTCAAGTTGGGTAGAGAAAGGCAGGAGAAACCCTTGCTGTTTGTCTGCTTCTCCAGCGAGTGCCTTGGACCTTGCAGCGTTGGGGTTTTGGCTGGGAGTGGGCACAGGGTGGGCAGCACTATCTGTGAGCTCCTGTGAGGTGGGATCTTACTGGGCTGGGCATGGAGATCCTTTCCTGCAGGGCTATGAACAGCTCTGACCTCACAGGACTTGCTCCAGTTCTAGATGTGCTGCTGAGGGCCATGGTTTAGTGGTGACTTGGCAGTGTTGGGTTAATGATTGGACTCCATGATCTTAGAGGTCTTTTCCAACCAAAAGGATTGGATGATTCTATCAATTAGGCAGCAGAGGAGCTAATTAGCTCCTTCATGAACTAGAGTATGTATTGTTTCCAGCAGAAGGATCAGCTTTGGGGTTGTTCAGCCTGGAGAAAAGAGAAGGCTTCAGGGAGACCTTCTGGCAGCCCTGAAGTACTTCAAGGGCCCAAAAGAAAGATGGGGACAGACTTTTTAGCAGGGAGTTTAAACTAAAAAGGGGACATTTAGACAAGATAGAAGGAAGACATTTTTGACCCTGAGGGTGGTGAGAGCCTGTCCCAGGCTGCCCAGAGAGGTGGGACATGTCCCATCCCTGGAATCATCCCAGGTCAGGTTGGCTGGGGCTGTGAGCAACCTGCTCTAGCTGCAGACGTCCCTGGTGAGTGCAGAGGGGTTGTCCTAGATGACCTTTAGAGGTCCCTTCCAACTCAACCCATTGTGATTCCATGATTCCATGATCAGTTCTTAATTGCAGAGCCACTTCCAGAGCACTGACTTCAGGCTTCTCTTGAAAGCCATGCAGGGGTTACACTGAAACTGCCTTCCCATCCCATGGCAATGCCCATTCCTCCTCCAAATTTGCCTACTGCTGTTAGCTCTGAGTGTGCCCCCAGGCAGGATACTGTGCAAGAACTGTTGCTCAGTCACCAAAGAAAAGTGAAAGGAAGGAAAACCCAAAGGAAGAGCAAGATGGTGGCAGTTAATTAGCAATAAATATACTTGCCTAATTGAGAGTAAGGCGTTCCTTGGGTCTCAAAATTGCAGCCTACAAAGAGATACTTGATCATTTCACACATCACAGCCAGGAAACAACAAGCACCTGACAAACACTCAGCATCCAGCCAGCCATGGGAGGGCTGATTCATTAAAAGCCAGAGGGCATGGAGAAAGAGGTCCTCAATCTGACCTTGGAGTTGAGAGTGTGGATTGTTGGCCCTTTTTGGTGAGGCTCACCTCTGGGAAGGGTGAATGATTTGCTGTTTGACTGCTAGATTCCATCATAGCTGCTGAAGAGCATCAAGTCTGATTGCTAACTGCTTGGGATGTCAAGTCACTGGCCTTGCCTCCAGAAAAGTCAAAACTAGGTAGAAGGAAGACATTTTTGATGCTGAGGGTGGTGAGAGCCTGTCCCAGGTTGCCCAGAGAGGTGGGAGATGTCCCATCCCTGGAACCATTGCAGGTCAGGTTGTTTGGGGCTGTGAGCAACCTGCTCTAGTTGCAGATGTCCCTGCTGACTGCAGGGGACTAGATGACCTTTAGAGGTCCCTTCCAACCCAAACCATTCTGTGACTCTATGAAAAGAGGCAGGAAATTCTAGCTTTGGCAGAGTATCTTGGGTCTCTTGGTAAATATCCTCTAGATCGATTCTCAGCTGAGTCACTTCCAAACCATTCCTTGGAGGACAGGGATGGAGGAGAGAAGTGCAGCTCCTGGTGTCTCCAGTGAACAGGGACTACCAAGCTCTCCTGGGCTGCCTCCCTTGCCATGTGTGTGGTCTGGGCAGGAGTGGACCAGGAGAGGGGAGGGGGGTCCCTGGGGAGAGATGCCCAGCCTCAGACCCCCACCAGCACCCAAAGGACCCTGGGCTGTAACTTCAACTGCAGCTGCACGAGCAGGATGCCTCAGGGTGCCCTTTGTCCTCCTGTGACTGCAAATAATTTCTGGGAGCTGGACTGCAGCTGGAGACTGATCCAGAAGCTTGTCCTAATCCAGAAGCTTGCCTTCCCCAGGAGGAGAGGGCGACATGAAGCCCCATGTTGATATTGCATGGGAGGACATTTGGGCTGGGTGCTGGATTTGATGGAAATCCCTGCTTGGGATGACTTCAAACAGCTCCTAGGAGCCAGACTGCAGCCAGGGACTGATCCAGGAGCTTGTCCTGATTCAGGATCTTGTCCTGATCCAGGAGCTTAGCCTTGCTAGGAGGAGAAGGCAAGATGAAGCTCCACGTTGGCACTGCATAGGAGGACATTTGTGATAGATGCTGGGGTGACTGCAAACAGCTCCTGGGATCTGGACTGCAGCCAGAGAATTAGCCAGGGGTTTGTCCTGACCCAGCAATTTGTCCTGACCCAGGAACTTGTCCTGACCCAGGAACTTGTCCTGATTCAGGAGCTTACCCTCACCAGGAGGAGAGGACAACATGAAGCTCCACGTTGACACCACATGGAAGGGCATTTGTGATGGGGGCTGGATTTGAAGGAAAGCCCTATCTCTGGGATTGCTTTGCACATCTCCTCTGCCAAGGCTTTCCCCCCTGCTGATATGTCTGTGGTGGGAAAAGGATCTGCCCATAGCTGTGCTCCATGGTGAGCACCTCCTGAGGTTCTTTTAATGAATCATGCTCCGTGCCCCTGCTCCAAAGGTGCCTTCTGGGGTCTCTGCACATCACTGCAACACCAAGTCACCTGAGTGGGAAACACCACAGACACCCTGGGCATGTTCTGGAGCCTGTTTTGCCCTGCCCCACCACCCTGGCCCCCCTGGCTGCAGAGGTTGATAGTGCACCCCCCCAGTGTTGCTCATGGCCATCGTGGTGACTGGACACAGGGGAAGAAATGTCAGTAACAAAAACAAGAGTTGAAGCCATCAGCACAGCAAATAGCATGAGGGAAACCAAACCAAACCAAGCCAGCAGCCCCAACAACATAAAAAGCACAAAGAAAAGAAAGTTGCAGAGCTCCTGGTTATTCTGGCAAAGGTCATGCTGCAGCATTCCTCATTCCAGGTTATGGGATGGAAACCAAAGGATCCAGGGCCCCTCTTCTTCCTGGGCTTACACCAAAAGAAACTGTGAATTCCTCTACTGGAGCCCATGGAGTGGTGGCAAGCCAGAGTGGGGGGAAGAACCAGGGTCCAGGATGTTTAGCAACAGAAGATGTGCAAAGAGGGGTTAGGAAACAGCCCTGAGAGATGCACTGTGCCTGTGGCTCCTTCACTGGCTGCCTGACACCCTTGCTCATCTCTGCCTGCACTGCCTCTGTCCCACCCCAGCCCCTGAGGAGCAGGCATCAGCAGGAAAGCAAAGTGCCTCTGGGGGCTGCCAGATGAGGAAGGTCTCACAGGAGTGGTTTCCTCTGCTCTGCAGAAAACAGGACTTGGATAGGATCATGTCTGGTTTGACAAAAGCCAAGCCTAGTGCTGGAAGCTAAGCAGATGACAGCCCAGGGCTTCAGGCTCTTGGGAAGCCAGACTGCAAGAGGTCTGTAAGCTGGCCTTAGTTAGACCTTGCTTGCATCTAGACTTGCTTCTTTCTTAAGAGAGGTCTAGATTCAGTCAAGCAAACTGATTTCCCAGAACAAATCTCACAGCAGAGGCTGCATGTTCTGGTAGCACAGGGAAAGCAAAGCATCAAGGTGTCCCCACAGGCTTCCCCCAGGGAGGGTCTGTTCTTCTGACTGTCCCTAGACACAAGATCAGCTTCAACTCGAGATTAGGGACCTGCTCTGCTGGCTGGCTGTGAGAAATGGTTGAGCCATGCCAGCTCTGCCAAGAACAGCACCCCCAGAAGGAGTTACTGTGCTGCTCTGTCCCCCCCATGGTATGGAACAGATGGAAACACTATGAGAACTTCACCACCAAAACTCCCTCTAGAGCAGGAGCAGGTTACTGACAAAACAGAAAGGAGTTGCCCTCTGCCATCTGCCATGTCATGGGTTAAAAAACCAAACCAAGCCAACCAAACAACAAACACAGCAGGAACAAAACAAACAAATACTTGAGAGCTGCCCAAAAGCACAGAGCAAGAGGAAATGCCAGAGGCATTCAGCTCACCGGCTGAATTCAGAGACTGTAAAGAAGAATGCAAGCTCAGCTGGTGGGCCGAAGATCTTAGCTCAAAGTAGGATCTCCCCGGAAAGCTGGGTTGTAGATTAAGGGTGGAGGAGAAAGGACTCATTCTACGAAGCTGGGATCTTTCCAAAGGCACTGGAAAAGGGAGGCTCTGTTCTTCTGCCTGTGTGTCTAAAGGTGAGATCAAGGCAAAGCTCGAGATCAGAAGCGACCTCTGCTGGATGCTGCCACACTCCCCAGAGCTCAGAGCAGAGCCCAGAGCTGCTAGGCACACACAGAGACCCTCAGCTCTGCTGCCAGGGTGTGGAGCAGCCATGGCTGGTGTTGTGCAAGCCAGGAAAGCCTGGCCTCTGACAGTATCAACAGCAAAGATATTGGCATTTACCAGAAGGTAACCAGTTTAATTCCAAAGGGAGTCCTGCACCTTGCACCTAAAATAGCTCCCAAGTTACCATGCACACTTTAATACAGCTCCTAGCCTTCTGGGCTCAGTCATTCCTGGTTGGTTGCTAAGGCTGGAAAGGCATTTAGCAGGTCCTGCTAAGTTCTGGTTCCCTAAGTACCACCAAGCACCCACCTTCCTCAAAGGTTGTTCAGGATGTTGTGTTCTTGGTATCCCTTTGGACCTGTCAAAACACAGCTGAGCCTTACAGGAGGAACTGAACTCATGTGATTCACACCAAAATGGCAAGGAAGAGGAATTACTACCATGAGGAGCTGGGGTCATGGCTCTTCCTAAGCAGCATTCTGTGTTCCTACAGCTCCTTGCAGTTTATCTCCCCTTGTGTTGTCCATCCCCTTTCTAAAAGCTGGTTCAAAAGCCCTGGTTGCTGCTGAGGGTCACTCCATGGCTGCTAAAGAACTTAAGATTGGGTCCCAGATGAGCAACTAGGCTTGAAAGAAGAGAAAAGCTTCTGGTGCTTGAGTAGGCTGGGGAAGGGCTCTCTTGGATGGTGCCCAAGCCCCTCTGCAACATCCCCACAGCTCAGGGTGGGTGACAGAGGCAGCCAGGAGTGGTGTTGGCAGAGTTGGTCAAGTGTGGGAACTCAGGTGAGGGGAGTGCAGAGCACAGGGTGTGAGAAGCCAGGTGTCCTTCCCTGATCCTCTACTCCTAGGCTTGCATCTCACCAAAGAAACAAGAAGCCCAAACCAGGCTTGCCTTGAAACTGCAGCTGTGCCTGAAGCTGGAGACTCAGAGCAGCCTGGGGAAGGGGGAGAAGAGAGCAGCAGGTTTTAGCAGGAGGGGAGGTCAAACCTTTGCACCAACTAGAAGAGCAGATCTGAGCCTAAGGACCAGGCAGGGGCAGTCATCTCCAGCACTGCCAAACTCCTCTTCTCATCTCTACCTGGGGTGAGTTGGTCCTGCAGCCCATCCTCCAGCTTGTTGGCCAGCCCATGGAAAGAACACTGAAGGGACTCAGAAGCCACCTCAGAAATCCTCATAGAGAAAAGCAGCTCAGCAGCCAGACCACCTGCAGACTGCCACTGGGAGCTCTCCTCCTCTGTTTCTTGCCACCACTGCTCCTGGAAGTGGCTGTTTGCATCCCACCATGAGCAGCAGTCCAAAGCCAGGAGCTTCTGCCAAGCTTCTCAGAGGCTGCTCTTGCTGGAGCCAGGAATGCAGGCTGGGGGGAGGGTGCAAATGGGAATGTGCAGGGGAGAAAACAGACTGAGTCCCAAAGTCAGCAGAAGACTGGCCAGAGGCTGGACAATCTGCTGGATGAAGAAAGCCCAAGGGAGCTGGGGCTGCCCAGCCCATGGAGGAGAAGGCAGGGGTGAGGACAGCTGAGCAGTGCTGCCCCTGTCCAAGCTTTGAAAGCTGCCTGTGCCTTGGGATGAGGTCACCTTGCAAACTTGCTCCCCAAGAGATTTCCAAGCTTGAAATTCAGCAACCATTCAGTTGCTGAAGAAACAGAGGTGTTAAGCCAGGCCTCACAAGGCAGGGCCTTGGAACTTAGCCCTGGGAGGCATCAAGACATGACAGAGCAAGAGGTACTCCTAGGGCTGCTGGGGAACAGCCTGACAGCAGCTAGGGAGAGGACACAGTTAAAGGTCAGGACCATGGCAGCCCCTGCTGCCCTTTGGCTGTTCTAATGATGAGAATCTTCATGCCTAGGAAGCCCCCAAGGGCCCAGAATGTAGGAAGGGCTTGAGGCTCCAGCCAAGAGTCACCTTGGTCTGCTGGTGGTACCAAGGACTAGTTTTGAAGAGTGAACTGCAGTTTCCTCAGCTGGAAAACATAGTTTCCTTTGGGATGAGCAGGAGGAGATGTGCCCCACCACAGGCTGGGAAGGTTTTCTCTTCCAGTTAACAGCCTACTTCAGACCAAAGAGCACTTACAGGCTTGGTGCTGCTGGAAAGGCCAGAAATAAAACCCTAACCAAGAGCTGTGATGGGTGAGGTTGCTCTAGTCAACAAATCACTCAGGTATCTGCCCAGAGATGGAATTCATTTCACTTGGAGATAGCCAGATAGCCTCTTAAGAGCAGGAAATGCTCCAGGTCCATTTGACTTCTTCTCCTCCTTTCTTTCATGCTGGAACATCAAATGCCAAAGTCCATTCAGTGCCAAGGCTGAATGTAGGAAGCTTTCAGCTCCTGCTCAGAAGAGGGAAATGTCTGATTGTTGGCAGCAGCCCCAAACACAACCTGGCCTGCTGAGGCCATGAACAGCTATTTTCTCCCAGGTTCCTTTCTGTTTTGGAGCTGTTGAGAGGAAAGCAGAAAGATCATGGGGCCCTCTTTCAACTCTTGTTGGAGATGACTTAAAGCCCAACTGGTTTTAGCTTCCATGAGACACAGCTGTGATGAGAACCCCTAAGGCATGGAGGTTGCAACTAGATGATCTTGAAAAGTCCCTTCCAATCCAAACTGTTCTATGATTCTCTGAGAAGCCAAAGCTCTGCTTGTCTCCTGCAAAGGCTGCTGAAGCTAGGTAGTGAAGTGGAGGAGATCTGTTGACCTCCAAGGCTTTGGGAGTGATCATGATGACTCCAGCGCAGGGCTGGAGCTGGGTTGTCCCATCCCTGGGTCTCCAGAAGAACACTGTAGCTTCCTTCAGGCTGGCAGCCAGCTTTGCCAACACACAGACAAGCCTCAGATGGATGAGCCAAGGCCTTTGTGGCTTGGGATTTGAGTTTTCTGCCTCTTGTAGGAGGAGAATTTGCAATAGGTTTGCTCTCCACTCCACCTGCCGTGTGTGAGTTCCACTCCTTGCCAACCTGGCCTGCCCATGCATCTGAACCTGCCCTTTCCAAACTCCTGCAGAGGAGGGAAAACATTCTGCATACCCTTACTCTGCTTCTTCACATCACTTTTCAGCAGAAACTCTCTTTTTCTCCTTGCTCAAAGCCACCAGAGATGCTCTGTGGCAAGAAGGAGCTCTCACTCTCCTTCTGCCCCAGGAGTTGGTATGTTTGTTCCCTCCTGACCCCAGCCTGTGTCTGCTGGGAGCAGCTGGGGCTGAGGGAACACTCTGCTGCTCTTGAGCCAGCTGCCAGCCAGAGCTTCACACATCCAAAATCTTCACCTGGCTTGGAGAAGAAAGGTTTTAGTGTGGGAATAAGGCAAAGGGATTCCACTGAGGATGGAAAACTCCTAAGGATGGAGGTCTCAGCTGGCAGCAGACATGCTGGTGGGGGCTGATTGATTCCTTCCTTCATGGCTTCATCACTCCCACCTCCTTTCTCAGAGCTAGCCTTAGGGACTCTCCACCTGCCTGCCAGAAGCAAGCCAATTTTCCACACTAGATTAAGTCCCTGGTGTGCCAAATGTGCTTCAGGTCAAGCAGGGAGGCTCCTCCACAACCTGCAAGAGGCTGTTTAACATTCTAACCCAGTACCTGCCAGGGTGGGGGTGATGCAGGTGATGGCAGGGTGGCTGGTTGTATCTGCTGGGGGCTGCAAGGACACCCCAAGGGTTTCATGGTCCCTCTGTTCCATGTTCTGCACTGCCTGGGGCTGCCTCCATTGTGCAGCCCTGCATGTCTGAGGAGCAACGTTGCCAGTGGTGTTTTGGTCTTAAGGGACTGAAGGAAAACATCTCAGCCTCCCTTTGTGGGCCACCACACCCTGCTGCACAGCAAATCTGAACCTCCTCTCTGGGGGATGCCTCTCACTTGGACCTCCCCAAAGAACTTCTTCTGCAAAGTAAAGGAGGGAGAGAGAAGTTCTGCTACTGGCCAAGGCTCCTGATGTAACCCTTCCACCCCAGCAGCACTGCCTGAGGTGATGGGAGGGCCAGCAGAGGTTCCCTGGCTTGCAATGCTAAGCCTGGGTGTGTTGGACTGGCCCCAGGCATGGGTGTGAGCAGTGTTGGAGCAGGTTGGGATGGAGCTGCTGCAATGCCTTACCCTCAGATGTCTGGAGGACCAAGGTCTTGCTGTATGGGCTGACTCCTGACTTGTTGAAGGCTTTGACACGGGCACTGTAGGTGCTGTTGAAGTGAAGCCCATCCACTGTGCACATGGTCTCCTTGCCCACATACACCTCCTGCAAAGCAAGCACCATTAGTGGCCAGACCACAGAGTTCTAGGCTTAGAAGAACAGCTCCTGATGCTCTTGATGCAAAAGGTTTCCTCCTGGTTTCCTACCTGGAGCAGACTTAGGAGCACTTTGGGTATGGCCAAAGCACAGCAAAATGACCTCATGATTTCTTCCTTGACAATACTTTGGGCTGCAGCCCCAGCAGCATGGCCAGCAGGGCAGGGAGGGGATTGTGCCTCTGCTCTGCTCTGCTCTGGGGAGACCTCAGCTGCAGTGCTGGGGCCAGCTCTGGAGTCCTCAGCACAGCACAGACATGGAGCTGGGGGAGCAGGGTCAGAGGAGGTCACAGAAATGATCTGAGGGCTGGAACCTCTCTGCTGTGAAGCCAGGCTGAGAGAGTTGGAGTTGTTGAGGCTGGAGAAGAGAAGGCTCCAGGGAGACCTTCTGGCAGCCTTGCAGGACTTAAAGGGGCTTAGAAGATGGGTACAGACTTTCTTGGGACAGGACAAGGGGTGTTGGTTTGAAACTAAAGGGGAGAGATTTAGGCTAGATAGAAGGAAGGAAGCTTTTACCCTGAGGGTGTGAGAGCCTGTCCCAGGCTGCCCAGAGAGGTGGGAGATGTCCCATCCCTGGAACCATTGCAGCTCAGGTTGTCTGGGGCTGTGAGCAACCTGCTCTGGTTGCAGATGTCCCTGCTGACTGCAGGGGGTTGGACTAGGTGACCTTGAAAGGTCCCTTCCTACCCAAACCATGCTATGATTTTATGAATGCTGCACCACAAAGCCTGGAGCAGCCTCTGCCAGTGACAGGAACTCATGCACATCCAAGCCCCTTCCCACTGCTAGTAGGACAAGAGAAGACTGCTGTGCTGGGGAATTGTTCTCACCTTCCCAGGATGGTTGTGCTTAACCTTCAACTTCCCAAACCCTGCCTCCTGCTCTCTTCTCTCTCCAGATCCCACCCAGGTCACCTTTCTTCTGCCTAAACTTTGCTCTGGCTCCTACCTGCCTAAATTTCTTAGGGATGACCTAAGAAAACAGAATGGGCTGGTCCCTGGGCCAGCTCTCAGAGGATGAGAACCTGTCAGGGTAATTATCAGCATGTCAAAGCAGAGAAAAAACACATTTTAATTGTGTAATGAGAGCAATTTAAAAGCCCTCAGGCCTTAAAACACCTCTGCTTGCTGGCAGCTGGCAAACCAGGAGGTTTTCATGGCCTCAGGTTTCCAGGGAAGGAGGTGATGGTCAAAAAGGCTGGGGAATTCTTTGGCTGTTTCATGACTCTGCTCTGGTAAGACCTCACCTGCAGTGCTGAGTCTAGCTCTGGAGCACAAGAAAGATAGGAACCTCTTGGAGTGTGTCCAGAGGAGGCCACAAAAATGATCTGAGGGCTGGAAACTCTCTGCTGGGAGGACAGGATGAGAGAGTTGGGTGAAGAGAAGGCTCCAGGGAGACCTTACTGCAGCCTTGCAGGACTTACAGGGGAGCAGAAGAAAGCTGGGGAGGGACTGGTTCTAAGGGCATGTAGTGACAGGACAAAGGGTGAGGATTTGAAACTAAAGGAGGGAGATTTAGGCTAGATAGAAGGAAGGAAGTTTTGACCCTGAGGGTGGTGAGAGCCTCTCCCAGGTTGCCCAGAGAGGTGGGAGATGTTCCATCCCTGGAACCACTGCAGGTCAGGTTGTTTGGGGCTGTGAGCAACCTGCTCTAGTTACAGATGTCCCTGCTTGACTGCAGGGGGTTGCACTAGATGCCCTTTAGAGATCCCTTCCAACCCAACCCATCCTATGATTCCCTGAGAACTATGGTTCAGAACAGGACAATACTTGGAGCCAGGACTAACTTCCTGCCCTGAGCACTTACCCTGAACTGGCCTCCATTGCCATCATCAAGCTCCAGGATGTAACCTTCCACCTGCACCGTTGACAAGGGAGGTTGTTTCCAGGACAAGGTGGCACTGTTGTTGTGGGTGCAGCACTCCTCCAGCTGCAGGATGGGAGGAGCCGGCACTGGGGAGGAAACTAAACACCAGTTAGTGTAACCCTGGCTGCTAGGAGCACAGGAGAGGAGCAGGCATGCTTCAGCTGGAGCAGGGAAGGTGGATTTATTGCCACAGGGTGAAGCCAGCACGGCAGAAGGGTTGTAGGTTGTGATCTCCTGAGGGGGAGGAAGCTGAAAGGATTGTTTGGCAGACAAACTCTCAGCAAATTCCTCCACCCTGCAGCCTGTTGAAGCTGAGATTTCCCCAGAGATCTTCTGCTTTCTTCCTGGTTTTGAATGTGTTTTGGTGAAATATGGCAGCACAACAACCTACCTGGTTTCAAACTGCCTGGAATGTTCACAGGAGCTGGTCTCAAAGCTGGGCCACCCTTCCAGGCATGCTCTGCAGAGCTGGCTCCAGCCATGGGCCTGGCCTTACCTACAACCCAGCAGCAAGAACTGCTCTGGTTCTCCACCAAAAGCACACAAAAGCAATGCTGGAGCAGCAGAAACAGGCTGAGGCCCTGCAGAACAGAGTGCCACATCTTTTAAACACGGCCTCCCTCTTCTTGGCCCAGGTGGCCAAGGCCAAGAGCATCCTGGCTTGGATCAGCACTAGTGTGGCAGCAGGACTAGGGCAGGGATTGGCCTCCTGGGCTGGGCACTGGGGAGGCCACAGCTCCAATTCTGGGTTCAGCTTTGGGCTCCTCACTGCAGGAAGGACACTGAGGTGCTGGAGTGTGTCCAGAGAAGGGCAAGGAAGCTGTTGCAGGGTCTGGAGCACAAGTGGTGTGAGGAGCAGCTGAGGGAACTGGGGCTGGTTAGTCTGGGGAAAAGGAGGCTCAGGGGAGACCTTCTCACTCTCTACAACTACTTCAAAGAAGGTTGGAGTGAGCTGGGGGTTGGTCTCTTCTCCCAGGTGACAAGTGACAGGACAAGAGGAAACAGCCTCAAGTTGTGCCAAGAGAGGTTCATGCTGGCTACTGGGAAGAATTTCTTCCCTGAAAGAGTGGTTAAGCATTGGCCCAGGCTGCCCAGAGAGGCTGTGGAGTCTCCTTGAGTGGAGAGATTGCAAGGCCAGCTGGAGGTGATCCTGGGCAAGCTGCTGTGGGTGCCCCTGCTTTAGCAGGGGGTTGGACTGGATGATCCCCAGAGCTCCCTTCCAACCTCACCAGTCTGGAATTCTGCTATAGAGGAAGCACATGGTCACCAGCCTCCCTGTGTCTGACCTCTGAGACATGCTGCTGTGTGCAAACAGTTCCTGAGTTAGGAAATCCAGCAGTGACAGTGAACAAGAGCCATGCCAGACCCACAGCTGGTGGCTTTCCCTCCAGGCAGCTCATTTGTACCAGCTGAAGGTAGGAGCTTATGTTCAATGTCCTCCTGAGCTTCTCTGTGTCACAGCCCATTTGCAGCTGTCAGCTTCCTGGGGCTTGCCAAGCTGTGAAATTGCTCACAGGTTGCTCTCTGCTTGCTGGGAAGCAACCCAAATGCAGAGGTTCTGTGTGGTACAGGGAAGTGAGCACAGGGGGAATGGAGAACAAGAAGGCAATGAAAACTGAACTGAAGGTCTAAAACAACAGGGAGGAGAGGGGAAGGAGTAAAGACCCTGAGCTAAGTGGTGTTCAGAAGGACAAGGTGGTTGGCTGCAGCAGGCAGCTCACTAGCCAGATACTGTTCAGCACTAAGAAAGCAAGAGGGTGTGAGGAGAGGTTTGGGAAGTGCCTTGTGCTGCTCCTGGGAACCTTGTCCCAACCTCTGGCACACAGTTGCCCATGGATCCAAGACAGGGAGGCAGGTGGCTGGTCCAAGGCTTCAAAACACAGGAATGGAAAGTGATAGAACCAGGGGGAATGGATAGAAACTAGAGAAGGGGAGATTTAGACTGGATATCAGGAGGAAGTTCTTCACTGTGAGGGTGGGGAGACACTGGAACAGGTTGCCCAGAGAGGCTGTGGAAGCTCCATCCCTGGAAGCTTTGAAGGCCAGGCTGGCTGGGGCTGTGGGCAACCTGCTCTAAGGACCTTTAAGGTCCTTTCCACCCCAAAGCATGTTATGATTCTGCAACTCTGGGTCTGAGGTACCCAATCTTGCTGGGAGATGAGACCTATCCTTCCCCTCTGATGACTTGCATGGAAGCACTCCAGATTGAGGAGAAACAAGCTTTGGAAAGGCACTGGAAATACTCTTACCTTTCATCTGCACAAAGTCAAGCTGGTGGATGGACTGCAGCAGAGGAGCATTGTCCAGGTTGAGGTCAAAGTCTGTGGTCATCCGAGGTGTGAGTGTTCCCTTCCCCCACTGGTCCTCAGTCAGGTGCACTCTCCTGATGAGAGCATCAGAGATCTGGTGGCAAGGAGCAACCTCAGCTATTGAGGGCCACCAGGGCTCTCTGCTGTGCCCTGTCCCTCCTCTGTTCTCCTCCAATATCCCTTCCCATGTCTCCCAAGCTGCCACTTCTGCCCCTGCCTGCCAAAGGCTGGGCCATCACACATGGTTTCTACCATAGCTCTTTGCTGCAGGCTCCTGTTGGCAGAGGGGCCCCAGGGACTTTGGGGACTGTTTTAAAGGCTCAGCCCAAGGGTGGCTGCAGTTGAGGCAAGGTCTGGTACCAGAGGGCTCAGCCCAAGGGTGGATGCAGTTCAGGCAAGGTCTAGTGTCAAAGGGCTCAGCCCAAGGGTGGCTGCAGTTCAGGCAAGGTCTGGTACCAAAGGGCTCAGCCCAAGGGCGGATGCAGTTCAGGCAAGGTCTGGTACCAGAGGGCTCAGCCCAAGGGTGGCTGCAGTTCCCAAGTGCTCTATGTCCCTCTCTTGCTGGAGAACTACAAGCAAGTTCTGAACTACCTAAGAGCTAAGAACAACAAGCACATTGTGACCACTTCTCCAAAGATACACCACCCTCTGGGTAGAGTCAAGAACCTCCCTGGCTTGCTTCTACTTCTGTCCTGCTGCAAGCAAGTGCCTGGCCCTTGATTTTATGGCTGGAAAAGCTGAGGGCATCCTTTCTGCTGTAACTCCCCCATGTTACCTTGGCTGTGCAATGCCTTTCCTGCCTCCCTCCCAGGCAGAAGCTTGCCACCAACCTGCAGGAAGCCACTGGGGTCGTTCTCCTTGATGACCTCCAGGCAATACTCCATCAGGCCTGTGGTCTGGCGGAGCTTGACCGTGCAGTGAGAGATCTGGTCTCGCACCACCTGCAGGGGGGACAAGGACAGAAGCATGGCTCAGAGGGTTTGGGGAGAGACAAAGGAACAAAGGGGTACAGGGAGAGGGTCAGGGCAAGGGAGAGAAAGAGTCAAAGGAAGAGAAAAAGGCAGAACTGGCTAAGGTTCAAACATTCAATTCCAGATCCTTGAAAAGCTGGTAAACAACAGGAAGGTCAGAGGGGTGGAGCAGCTCCTCTAAGAAAGGCTGAGAGAGTTGGGGTTCTTCAACCCCAAGAAGAAGCCTGGAGAAGAGAAGGCTCCAAGGAGACCTTCTTCCCTAAAGGGGACTAGAAGAAAGAGGGGGACAGACTTTTTAGCAGGGCCTGTTGGGCCAGGACAGGGGCTGATGGTTTGAAACTAAAGGAGGGGAGATTTAGACTGGATATGAGGAAGAGATTTTTGACCCTGAGGGTGGTGAGAGCCTGGCCCAGGTTGCCCAGAGAGGTGGGAGATGTCCCATCCCTGGAACCATCCTAGGTCAGGTTGTTTGGGGCTGTGAGCAACCTGCTCTAGTTACAGGTGTCTCTGCTTGCAGCAGGGAGGATAAGCTTTAAAGATCCCTTCCAACTCTAACCTTTTTATGATTCTAAGCCTTGTTGAGCTTCAAATCATTAACCCATGTCATTATTCAAAGAGGTGGGGCAGCTTCATGCTCTGTCTTTAACCCAGACAGCTTCCAAATGACAGTTTATGAGCTGCTGGCAAAGCAAATGTCTCTGCTGCTGAAGCTGCTGCTGTGGGACTGCCCCAGCCATCTGCACCCAACTGCCCCAGGCTGAGGAGGGAGCTTGGTATCTTAGTATTTCCATGAAGAATGAAGGCTCCACCTCCAACAGTTTCAGCTCTCAAACAAGCTGTTTTGAGGTGCTCATCATCTGTCCATCAGCTGAGATGGATCATGCTGCAGAACTGCCTCATTTCTTCCACTTGGCTGCAGAGGGAGCCTGGGGATGAGCTCAGAGAGAGAAGGGTGCTGGTGAGAGGAGTTCAATCCTGCTCCTCTTGTGGCAGGGTTCCCTACAGCATGCCAAGCTCTGCCTGGGGCTGCCCAAGCTGCAAGCTAAAGCATATCTTGCATCCATGGAGGCTTTCCCTAGGGGAATATGTTTGGCCACTGCCTGCAGGCTCTGCTGACCTGCCCTGAAACACAGTAGAGAGGCCAAGGGGCAATGGGCACAAAGGGGAACCCCAGGAGGTGCCACCTGGGGCCATGAAGATGATCAGAGGGCTGGAGCATGACCCCTATGAGGACAGGCTGAGGGAATTGGGGTTGTTCAGCCTGGAGAAGAGGGGGCTCCAAGGAGACCTTCTTGTGGTCTTCAATGAATACCTAAAGGGGACCAGAAGAAAGGAGGGGAGGGAGACTCTTTACACAGGTAGAGTGCAATGGGACAAGGGGAGATGGCTTCAAACTGAAGGGGGCAGGATTTAGATTGGATATTAGGAAGAAATTCTTTACCCAGAGGGTGGGGAGGCACTGGCACAGGTTGCCCAGAGAGGCTGTGGCTGCCCCATCCCTGGCAGTGTTCAAGGCCAGGCTGGATGTGGCCCTGGATGACCTGGTCTAGTGGATGGCATCCCTGCCCATGGCAGGGGGGTTAGAGCTAGATGATCTTTGAGGTCTCTTCCAACCCAAACCATGCTATGAATCCATTAATCTGAGCAGGAGGAGAAAGTTGTTTGGTGTGAGGGTGTTGGAGCCCTGGCCCAGGCTGCCCAGAGAGGCTGTGGAGTCTCCTTGTGTGGAGAGATTGCAAGGCCAGCTGGAGGTGATCCTGGGCAAGCTGCTGTGGGTGCCCCTGCTTTAGCAGGGGGTTGGACTGGATGATCCCTAGAGGTCCCTGCCAACCCCCACCAGGCTGGGATCCTGTGCCAGGGTCCTGGCTCAGGTGCTGTGTGGGAGTATGTGGAGGTTGGCTGCTCCCTCATGCTGAACCCCTGCAGAAGGAGACAGTGCAGATGTGCAGCTGGTGGCAGTCAGATTTCTGTCACAGGAGGTGGGCAAAGCAGCTCAGCAAGAGAGATTTTATGCTTTAGAGGAACATGCTCATGGCAGAGAATGATTTCTTTCCCTGGAAGAGCTCTAAAGCTGTGTGAAGTTCTCCACTAGGACTGAACAAAGCTCTGTGAGGCCACAAACAGTTCAGATGAGCTTTGCAGCAGCAGCTGCAGCTGCAGTGGGATGGGAAAAGCTGCAAGCAGCAGTGCTGAACGTTTCTGAAAGCACACTTGTGTGTCCTCAGCACTTCAGTTAGTGAATCCCAGTGCCCAGATGACCACCCTAGGCTGAGAAGCACCTCCTCCTGTCAGCATCCCCAAGGCTTGAGGGATGAGGAGGTGAAAGGAAGCCTCCTGTAGTGAAGGAACCTGGGTTTCAGAGAGGTGGGGTGGGGAGATGATGACTCCTGCAGGGCAATCAATCACAGCACGTGGTGTTTAATTGGGATTTAATGACTTCTACTTCATCACCTAACAGGAAGAAAAGAATTACCTGTGTTAGGAGCTTGGGCCAACCTATCATCTGCTCCTGTGACATGCCAGGAAGCTCTCTGCTAGCTGGCTCCTGGATTTCTTAGGGAGTAATCAGCCCTTGCTTGCTGTTAGCAACCCCACTCTGATGCTTGCAGCCTGTGGCAGAGGAAGGCTGATGCCCATCTGCAGGATGGACAAGGCAGCAGGGGGAGCTCCCATATTGCTCCTCTGGATGGAGGGGTGTGTGTGTGGAGGCTTGCAAAGATGCTGGTGGGACAGGGCTAGCTAGCAGCATGATCAGGACAGCCCAAGTTTGGCCTTAGCTGCTGTCCTTAGAGGGAGGAGCTCAGTCAGTGCCAGTTTCTAACCCTTTAGGGCACTGGAGTGGCTCTGCTGGGATGCAGCAGAGGCAACAGCTAGTCCTGGAGATCTTGATTCCTATGCTGAGGAGTCCTACCTCTGTCAGAAGCATGGGCAAGCCCCTGGACAGCTGTTGTCCATGGGGCTGGTCAGGCCTTGGAGGGAGGAGTGGGGATCCAGAAGGTTCAGCAGTGGCACAAAGCAGCCTCTTGCACTGATTGGATCTCTTGTGCCCAGAGAGGAGGTGTTGGGGATGTGGATCATCAAATCATGGAACAGTTTGGGTTGGAAAGGACCTTAAAGATCATCTAGTTCCACTTCCCTTGCTCTGGGCAGCAACATCTTCCACTAGATCAGGCTGCTCAAAGCTCCATCCAACCTGATCTTGGACACTTCCAGGGAGGGAACATCCATAACCTCTCTGGGCAACCTGTGCCAGTGTCTCCCCACCCTCACAGGGAAGAACTTCCTCCTAACATCTAACCCAAAGCTTCCTTTCAGCTGAAAACCATCACCCCTTGTCCTACCAGCACCCTCCCTGACAGAGTTCCTTCCCTTCTGCTGCAGATCATGGTGTAACCCTGGGAGATCTCTACCTGCTGGGCTACAGATGGCCCAAATGAAGAAGCCACCCTGAGTAGCAGCCTCCTCCTGTCACCTGAGACCTCTCTCCAGGGAAATGCAGATGCCCCCAGGAAGGCAGCAAAGATGGGCTTGGGAAAACACTCTTATCTTCTTTGCAGCTTAAATCTCTGCCCAGGATAATGAACCTGGGAGCCTCTCTCTGCCCTGAGTAGATGCTTTCAGAGCATTACCAACCCAACTGCCATCTGCTACCAGCAGCCAGACATTAGCCACCAAGAAAAAAGCATTTTCCTTGATGAAGATAGACAGGATGTTCCAGGACAGCCCTGGCCATGTGCCTGAGCACCTATTTGGCCAAAAGACTGGCTCCCTGGTGAGGTCAGAGGACCTGCCACCACTGTTTCAGTGTCAACAGGATTCCTGGCACTGTCTAGGAGGTAGGAGCTGGGGCAGGGAGATGTCAGTCCCAGCTTTGCCCCTCTATACCCTTCCCACTCCCCAGCAGCAGGGTGAAGTGAGGCCAGTTCCAGGCTGATTCATTAATGAGCTTCCTGGGAGATTATCCCTGCTAATAAAGCTCTGGGCTGGAATGGTTGCCACTGCTGCAGGCTGCTAGCAATCTTTCTGCATGTGGCTGCAACCTGAGACAGGAGAAATTCTATTTCAACATCAAGAAAAGCTGCTTGCTTTGTTTTCCTCCTCCTAAAGATGATCAAAGAGCAGAAGAGAGAGGCTGTGGAGTCTGCAGCCTTGGAGACATCCAAACCCTGAGCACAGGCAGCCCTGGGGTAACCTGCTTTAAGTGCTGCCCCCCTAAAAGCAGTAGCTGTGGCAATGTCCCAGCTGAATCCTGCCCTTCTGAATCATCTGGAGAAGCAGAGCATGAGGCAGCAGCTGAACTGCAGCAGCTCCACACTGGGAATCCCTGTTCCCCCTCCAACACCAGCAAATTGGGTTGAAGGCAGAGGAGAGATCTTTGGTTGGCAGCTCCTGGGGTTTGGTGCCTTTACAGCTTCTGGGCTTGAGACATGGGGGACAGATAGGAACAGGGAGACTCCAGGAATTCCTCTGCTTAGGGAAAGGAAAGGTCTTTAAAGGGAGACATCAACATCTCCCACACCTTTGAAGGTACTGTCTAAACCCAGGGAAGTCCCCAAGTTTTCCATCTGGCCTTAAAACCTCCTGTGGTTCTCCTTGGGCAGCAGGGATTTCCCCTCCCTGGGGTACCTCAGCTCCCTCTTACCCCACTCATGAAGAATATATCCCTGCAAAGAGCTGGAAATGAAACCTGAAAGTTCCTCCAAGCCCTTGATGAGCCTCAGGAGACCTCCAAGGGCTTGCAGGATTCACCAGGTGGCCAGGATAAACCAAGAGACCACAAAGCTCTCCTCCAAGTCCCACACCTCCCCATGAATGGTGACATCCTCTGGGAAAGGGCTCATTGCTCAGCTGCTGAAAGGATCTGGGCTATTTTGGGCCTTTTTTTTTCCCCTTTTAGGTGCCAAAGGAGGCAACAGGCAGAACCTGGCTGCTCATGATAGCCTATAAAAAGCATTTTTTGCTGTGCACTCCCCAGCAGCTCACTGCTACCTTCAGAGAGGAACTGTTATTTCAGGAGCTCTCCTTTCCCTGGGAGATGACATTTAACTGTAATTTGCATTTTAATCCAGCTCCTAGAAGGCCAGAACAGCTGCACTCAACTCTGTTTAGATGTCTTCCTCACCTTCCTCCTCTTTTTAGTGCTTGAGTTTTCAAGACACTCAACCTGCCTTGAACCTTGGCTCCTCCATGCCCAGGAGGAGTCTTGCCAGAGGTGTCCCCTGGAGGACATGGAGCCTCCTCACCCTGAGCACACTGTGGGATGGTGGCCAGCACTCTGTTGGGCTGGAGGGTGATGTTCTGGGCTCTTTCCAAAGCCAGAGAGAAAAATCCCTGGGCCAGATCTCAGTGGTTTGCTTGTGCTGAGTCTCCCAGTCACACATCCTCTGTTTCCATGGTGACTTGCCTCTTGCTCTTGGGAGAGGAGCTTCAGGCTGGAGCTGAGAAAAGCAGAGCTGCTGGGTTCCTAACCCTGGGTGATGCTGGTGGGGGGCACAGCCTGTTCTGCTCAGAGCCCCCAGCAAGTGTGGGATGGAGACCTGGTCTCCAGTGCAGGCACAGAGATGCTGTGGAGGCTAGATGTGATCCAGGGCTTCAACAGAACAAGTGGAAAGCTTGAGGGACAGCAGCAAACCAGAGGCACTCCCTGTAGCCTGAGCACAGCTGGTGCAGAGCTCTTCATCCTCAGTGCCCAGCTCTTGGTGCCTGTGTCCTTCCCAAGGTGCTCAGACACCATGGCAGGAGGCATTTGGAAGAGAAAGGAGCAATCTGGTGTCTTCATCTGCAGGAAATAATGCACCTCAGGATGAGCTTCTCTGCCCTCTGTGTCCTGCCTGGTGTTTCCATACAGAAATGGGAAGGTACAGGAAAGCCAACCCTGGGTTTGGGTCCTGTTTCACCTCCTTTCAAACCAGTTCTGATTCCCAGTGACCAAATCCACCAGGGGACACCAAGTTCCTTTGGACTTCCTGGAAAATCCTGCCTGGAACCCAAGAATTGATCCCTGGAGATCCAGCCTGATGGCCAGGAGCCCTTGGGGAGTGTTTCCTACAGAACTAGCTCCCCTGGGAAAGGTGGTCACAGCTTCTTTTGCCTCCAAGAGCTCTGCAGCCAAAGCATCATGGTGCAGTAAGAGCAATGAGGAGCAGGACAGCCCAAGAGGTATGTCCTGGAGGTGGAGCAGGCACTTGGTCCCACTGCTCCTCCAGAAGTTGATGACAGCAACCTGAGTGGTGCAGCTGACATCCCTGAGGGACCTGAACTAGCCTGAGAAGTGGCTCCATGTGAGACAGAGGAGGGTCACCAAGGCACCTGGGGCAGGGCAACCCCTGGTATCAACACAGCCTGAGGGATGACAGGATGGAGAGCAGCTCTGAGGAGAAGGACTTGGGGGTACTGGTGGGTGAGAAGCTGGAGATGAGGCAGCAATGTGAGCTCACAGCCCTGAAACCAACCCTGTCCTGGGCTGCAGCCCCAGCAGCATGGCCAGCAGGGCAGGGAGGGGATTGTGCCTCTGCTCTGCTCTGCTCTGGGGAGACCTCAGCTGCAGTGCTGGGGCCAGCTCTGGAGTCCTCAGCACAGCAGAGACATGGACCTGGTGGAGCAGCTCCAGAGGAGGCCACAAGGATGATCTGAGGGCTGGAAGCTCTCTGTTGTGAGGACAGGGTGAGAGAGTTGGAGTTGTTGAGGCTGGAGAAGAGAAGGCTCCAGGGAGACCTTCTGGCAGCCTTGCAGGACTTAAAACAAAGCTGGGGACAGACTCTTTAGCAGGTCCTGTTGTGACAGGACAAGGGCTGATGGCTTGAAACTAGAAGAGGAGATCAAGACTAGAGAGAAGGAAGAAATTTTTGACCCTGAGGGTGGTGAGAGCCTGTCCCAGGCTGCCCAGAGAGGTGGGAGATGTCCCATCCCTGGAACCATTGCAGCTCAGGTTGGTTGGGGCTGTGAGCAACCTGCTGTGGTTGCAGATGTCCCTGCTGACTGCAGGGGGTTGGATTAGGTGACCTTGAAAGGTCCCTTCCAACCCAAACCCAAACCATTCTGTGCTTCTATGATTCTATGCTATTTTTAAAGCTTGTGTTCTCATCTGAATCCAATTGTTGGGGGAGGCTGGGGCAAAGCAGAGACATGTCCTAAACCTCTCCCTGCTCTGCAATAATTAGTGTTGGCCCCCAGGCAATCCTGGACTTGTGCCTGCCTCCATGAAATATGTGTCAAGGCAAAGCAGGTCAGCTGGAAAGCTGAGCTGACCACCCTAACTCTAGGCACCACAAGAGAATGGGAACTGAGGCTCTCTGGTGCAAGGTGCCCTGTGCCAGTTGGCAAGGATCTGTCCCTCTGTGGCCCTCCTCCTCACCCACACAGTGCCATCCCATGCCACAGTGGCCAACAGCCCAGCAGGCAGGAGGGGCAGCCCATGGGAGAGATCAGTTCTGGTTCCATGCTGGCTCCTGGAGTAAGTAGTTTGGATCTGAAAGGGCTCCTGAGTGACACAGCTCAGTCTCACTTGTCACCCCCAGCAGCTTGCCCAGGGTCACCTCCAGCTGGCCTTGGAATCTCTCCACACAAGGAGACTCCACAGCCTCTCTGCAAAGCCTGGGCCAGGGCTTCAACACCCTCACAACAAACAAGCTTCTCCTCCTGCTCAGCTGCAACCTCCTGGCTTCCAGTTAGTGCCCAGTGCCCCTTGGCCTGGCCCTGGGCACCACTGAGCAGAGTCTGGCCCCAGCCTCTTGCCTTCTGGCCTTTAGCTCTTGCTGAGCCTTGAGCAGCTCCCTTCTGGGGCTGCTCTTCTCCAGGCTAAGCAGGCCCAGGGCTCTCAGCCTTTCCTCCTGCCAGAGATGCTCCAATGCCCTCAGCATCTTCCTAGCCTCCAATGGATTCTCTCCAGCAGTTCCTTGTCTCTCTTCCACTGAAGAGCCTGGTAACAAGGGTGGATGGGGGTGAGCTGCATGTGTTGAGGGAACAGCTAAGAGCAAGCAAGAAGATGAAGATCCTTTCCTCTAGCCAAACAGTGCAAGGTCTCCCTGGGTCATGCTGAGCAGGGAAATTGCTTTGTGCTGTCCTTGGCTTTGTGAGAGTTTAATTAACCATGGCCTGAAGGGGAAGAGGGAAAGAGCCCCCCAGGCACAAGGGGGGAGGGTGCTCTCTGTGCAGAGAGGACAGGCTGGAGATGTGGCATGGCTCTTTGGGGTTGGGCTTTGTTTCCAGGCATTAAGCACTGCTGCTGAGCTTGGTCCCACAAAGCTGCCATTGTCCATCTCCTGCTGGAAACACTCAGGAGCCCTCATGCTGCAGTGCCCCTTGTCTGCAGGCAGACTGCAGACTGGTGGCCTCCTGCATTTTAGGGAGGTTCAGGAATCCCTCTGGGAGCCTCCTGGGTGGCCCAGAGCAAGGTTGGGTGGGCTGCAAGAGGAGCCAGAGAAGAGGCATGGATGTTTCTAGCCACAACACTTGACATGCCCTTGAAGAGAGACCCTGGAAGCACAAAGTGATGTAGGTGTGAAATGCCTCAGCTGGCCTCTGTGGTCAGGGTGTAACCACCCTGTCCACTGCTCTCAGGTGAGGTTTGACCCTTTTCTTCCCTTTTTAGCCTCAAAGCAGCTGCAAGGATGTGGTGTGGAGTCTGTAGGAACAGCTGAGCTCAGTGCTCACCCCCAGAGCTGCTCCTCAGCTCCCCCAATGCCAACAACTCACACCTCTCAGTGCAGCCACCACCCTGAGGTGCTCACCACACAAACAGAGCAAATCCTGCACCTGCCTGCTGATGCAAATGATATCTCATGACACTGAAGGCTCCCAGAAGCTCATCTGAAGCCCTCAGAAGTTACAGGCACTCCACATCCAGTGGGATCACACTAGTAGCTTGGAAACAAGGTGGGTCAGGAAGAAGGTCATTGTCCAGGCTGTGGATGCTGTAGATTTGGCTTTGCTGACATCATGATCTAGTGGGAGGTGTCCCTGGCAGGCAGGGGGGGGTGGAACTAGATGATCTTGAAGGTCCCTTCCAACCCTGACAGGTCTATGACTAGTAATTGGCCCAAAAATGGAGTCATTGGGTGGGAACCACCCTGGAGGAAGCAGCACTACACTCAGGGTCTGTCAGGCTGGGAGTGGGCTGGGTCTCTGCAGCAAAATGGGTGTTCAGCTCATCTGAAAAGCAAGAAGAGCTGCTTCCCAGTGACCTACCCATCCCTTCACCCCAAGAAAGAGCATCACCCCCAGGAAGGGCTCACCTTCAGCTTGTGCTCGTGCTCCTTGTTGACCCGGGACAGCAGCTGGGCTTTCCTTCTGTTGAGGGCATCAATGAGGGCATCACACTGGGCTACCAGGCAAGCCTCAAACTCCACACTGTTCTCCTGTGGGGCAGAGCAGAGCAGAGCAGCTCAGCTTGGAGCACATCTCCATTCCAGTTTGGAAACCTGATTGATTGATTGATTGATTTTAGGATACCACTTGGGCCATTTTGGGATGTGCACCACTCCACAGCATTAGAATGTGGGATGCTTATGCCCCTGCACCACAAACATGGTGAGGAACAGGTTTGGTTCTGCCACTTCCTTGGCTCTACCTGTGGCAAAGGTGGGAAGGGCTGGGGGCTCTGCTGCTTCCTCCATGACAGAGGAAGCTTTGGGAGAAGCAGGTTTTGGGCAGGGAGGGGGTGGTGTGGGCCCCTTGGGGAGAACACAAGCAAAGCAAGCTGGAAAGATGGGGCAGAGGATGGCAGAGAGCAGCTCATCCCAGTGGGAAAGGGCTGGTCCCTGGCCAGGAGACACAGTACCTGGATCTGCTGCACCATGTTGCGGAGTTGCACCAGGAACTCTTTTGCTTCCTTGGCTCTGTCTGACAACCCATTCAGGGCCTGGGAAAGCTGGCTCTGCATGAGGAAAGAAAAAGGAAGGTCATTTCCATGTCCTGGACTCATCCTTGTACTGGAGAAGTTGATAGGTGTGTGATTTGGGTTGGGGAAGGCAGGCCAGCACTGTCTTCCTGAGGTGTCCTGCTGCCCCTGCTGCTCTGAGGTTAAGGACAGGAGAAGGAGGCTTAGCCAGCAGCAGACATGCCCTGGGTTTGGGAAGCAGATATTCAGTGTCCACCTTCTCCACAGGCTTCTCTGGGGGATGAGGAACAAGCCACATTCATCCTGGGTCTCCAAATGAGCCAGTCACTACCTCCCCTGGATCTGTGCTCTCCAGGGAGACAGACACCAAAGATTCTGGAGGAGTTGCCCCATGTGCTTCATCTCCCAACCCCTAACAGGAACATCCCTCCTGTGACCTCAGGACACTGGCATCAGGCTGGCACCTGCCCTGCCATGCTGTGCTCTCCCAAGTGCTGGTGGGGGAAGACTCAGCATCATTTCAGTTGAAAGAGACCTTTAAGATCATCAAGTCCAATTGTTAACCCAGCACTGCCAAGTCACCACCAAACCATGACCTTCTGGACCACATTTACACATCTTGGAAATCCCTCCAGGGATGGTGACTCCACCACTGCCCTAAGCAGCCTGGGCCAGGGCTTGACAACCCTTTCAGGGAAGAAATCATCCCTCATGTCCAACCTAAACCTCCCCTGGCACAGCTTGAGGCCAATCCCTCCCATCCTATTGCTTGTTACATGGGAGAAAAGACCAACCACAACCTCACTCCAGCCTCCTTTCAGGGAGCTGCAGAGAGTGAGGAGGTCTCCCCTGAGCCTCCTCTTCTCCAGGCTAACCAACCCCAGCTCCCTCAGCCACTCCTCAGACCCCCAGAGCAGGAGGTGAGATGGGGAGGTGAGGCAGCAGAGTGATGGTGCAGAGGGGATGGGAGGTCAGGGAGCACAGAGCCTGCTGAGATGCTGCTGGACTGAAACTGAGATGAAAAAGAGCTGCTGTTGAAGAGATGAGGCAGCAGATGAGTGGTGACCCTTTAACAGCCCAGAAAATGACCTGACTGCTGCTTTCCCAGGAGATGTTAATCCAAGCCTAGTGATTTCTGCATCCCCTTTGTAATTCATCATGCCCAAGTCATTAGGGTGTGGAGCTAATCAGCAAATGCATCTCTAATAAAAATGGGATTGCTAAAGCAGCTCAGCATGTCCTCCCCAATCCTCCTCCCTCCCCTGGAGAAGAGCTGAGAGCAGAGCCCAAGCTGTTCCTCATGGCGTGGGCAGCCCCAAGCACTCCAAGGACAACCCCTCCCTGCTCTCCCCCTGCCAAAGCCTCCATCCCCCTGCCCCATGCTCAGCCTCCCATGCCCAGCTCCAGCCCTGCCAGATTTCAGAAGCCTGGGGAGATGTTTTGCTGAGAAGCCAGGGCTGCAGGGCCCTGGCCTTGGAAAATACAGGGAATTAACAGGGAAAATCAGCAGGAGCTGGGGATGTTTACAAGCTCCTCATTAAAACTGCAGCCTGGTGGCTTTATTCCTTTTGAAGAAAAGGGGATCTTTATGTCAACATCCCTCTTTGAGGCTTTCCTAATGGGAAAGCACTTTAAATGTGCTCTTGAAACTCAGCAGGAGCTCTCCATTCACTAAAGCACCACATCTGCACATGGTGACTCCACCACTGCCCTGGGCAGCCTGGGCCAGGCCTTGACAACCCTTTTGGGGAAGAAATTCTTCCTAATGTCCAACCTAAACCTCCCCTGACACAACTTAAAGCTGTTTCCTCTTGTCCTATCACTCATTCTTGGGAGAAGAGACCAACTCCCAGCTGGCTCCAGCCTCCTTTCAAGGAGCTGGAGAGAGTGAGAAGGTTTCCCCTGAGCCTCCTCTTCTCCAGGCTAACCAAGCCCAGTTCCCTCAGCTGCTCCTCACAAGTCTTATGCTCTAGACCCTTCCCCAGCCTCCTTGCCCTTCTCTGAGTCCCCATCACACCAAAGCTCTCCTGGAGTGGAAATCCATTCCTGGCCACATGCCCTTTGTGCCAAACATCTGCTCAGTTCTCCTGCTGTATCCCTGCTGCTCCTGGCAAGAGTCACCCTGCTGAGGACTCCAAGCTGCAAGACCTCCCAGTTAGCTCATTAACCAAGGTTCATTAATGCTATATGACAGCAGAGTGAGTGTGGGAATGTGTGCAGGGACCTGTGGGCATGCCTGAGGGTCATTCATGAGGGGTAGGCATGGTGACAGTGAGATTCAGCACTGTGTGGCACAGAATAAACCCAAGTCCTTCTGCTTTCTGTTATGATGTTAATAGGGCAAAGGCTGTGGAGTGAAATGAAATGACTGCCTGGCTCTGAAAATCCTCCAGGTATACCTTCCAGGATCCTTGGAGCAAAGTGAAGCTTTAATGCAGCCTGGCATTTTGGGAAAGGATTTAATCATCACCCATGGAAGGCAGAGCCACAGGCTTCCCACAACCACCTCATTTCCAGGGAGGAAGCAGGAGATGGAGAGTCAGGAGGAGTGCTCTGTACTGGAGCAGGGGGTTGGAAGGACCTCAAGCCTTGTCTCCTGTGAGTGCTGTACCAGACTGCAGGAAACAAGCTGCTGTTAATGTTTCTGACACATGCTGGAGGGATTCCTGCTCCCTGAGAAGAGCTGGAATGTTGCATTGGGCATGGAATCAGAGATTCAGAGTGGTTTTGGGTGGAGAAGACCTCTGAGATGGTTGAGTCCAACTGTTAACTCAGTTCTGCTAAGTCACCACTGAACCATGCTCCTCAGCACCACAGCTACATGTTTTTGACAACCCTCCAGGGATGGTGACTCCAGCACTGCCCTGGGCAGCCTGGGCCAGGGCTTAACCACTCTTCCAGAGAAGAAATTGTTCCTCATGTCCAACCTGAACCTCCCCTGGCACTACTTGAGGCTGTGTCCTCTTCTCCTGTCACTTGTCACCTGGGAGAAGAGGCCAACCCCCACTTGGCTCCAACCTCCTTTCAGGGAGTTCAAGGTCTCCCCTGAGCCTCCTCTTCCTCCAAAACCAGAATCTTTGAGGCTTTTGGGGGCTGAGAAGCCTGCTCTGGAGAGCACTGTCCCCTCCTAGAGCAAAGGGTGGCTGATGGAAGAGCCAGAGTCCTCCAGCAGGAGCAGAGGCAAGGCTGAGCTAGC
The DNA here is from genome assembly GCA_013399015.1 of Galbula dea. Classification (NCBI taxonomy): domain Eukaryota; kingdom Metazoa; phylum Chordata; class Aves; order Piciformes; family Galbulidae; genus Galbula; species Galbula dea. The sequence goes on from VWZX01005087.1 coordinate 59,147, forward strand.
AGAGGCAGGGGAATTAATGAGTGTGAAATGAAGAATAATCCCATTTAGCAGCATCTTCAAATGAAGTGAATCTGTCCTCTGCTGAAAGCTGGCCTCTTTTTCTCAATGCTCTTGTTTCCAGGCAGTAAGAAGAGACCTCTGTAATTCACATTAGCATTAATGGGAGCTAAGCATTTAAATCCCTCTCCCCAGAGCACTTAGCAGAGAATCTGGCCCTTCTTTGTGCTCTCTAATAGCTCTGTAACCTTCCTTCCCAGGCACAGCTGACAAAGGGATTTCTGTCACTCTTTCATTCTCTCTTGTCCCACAGCAGGGATGAGCACAGTTGGTGCAGAAAGCTGGTAGCTGTGGAGGGCTGAACAGGCTCCAAGAAAGGAAGAAAAGCATCATTTTAAACCCCACATCATCTCTCAGATGGAGCTGGTCTGCTTCTCCTCCCATATAACCTAGCTGGCAGAGATGGAGCTCCTCCAGGTCTACCCTGAGAGGGGAAGGGAGCTGGGTCTCTTAGTTTAGGTGGTGCTGGGTCTTGCTCAGCACTGGATGATGGATTCATGAAGCCAGCTTTGTGTGACAGCTCCATCTGGCATCCCAGGAAGGTAACTAGCACTGGCCACCAACAAGAGCAAGAAGAGTTGCTCCTGTTCCAAAGCCCTGCTGGCTTGCAGGCTCTGACACCAGACAAGATGCCTGGGGTGCTCAGGAGGGTCACCAGTCTCCTCTCTGCTCAGTGGAGAGGCTCCTCTGCAAGCTAGACTTCTCTTCCCCAGGTCCTGTCTCCTGATGGACCAACACAAGGTCCTGCAACAAGAAATTCCCAGCTTAAGTGTGTGCCCTCTGACAGTCACCTCCTCTGGGCTGTTGCAGACCCTGGCTGCTTCCAAGGTTATTTGTACCCAAGATTTCAGATGACTGCACCTCCTCACCAGCCACAGGTGGGCTAGGTGCTGCCAGAAGAACCCTTGGCATTACACTGAGAACCCAGGACCTGCTGTGATATCCCAAGTGATGCAACCAGTCCCTGTTTCTTCTCTCCTTCCAACCAAGTCATCACACAGGCAGCTCCTCTGCTGGAGCATCCATATGGAGGGGAAAGAGGAGAGGAAGAAGGCACAGGAAGAAAAGATGCTGTTCCCAGCTGCTCTGCTTGTACCCTCAAGAGGATGAGGAGCTGCCACAGATGCTGGAGTAGAAGTCATGTGCTTCTTTCTGTTAATTAAAGCCTAGGACCTAGAGCCTTTCCATCCAGAGGCAAGCTTACTGCATGTGACTCCTGCCTAATTAAAAGGGGATGTTTAATTAGAACTTGCATTCAGCCAGGAAGTTGATGAAGCTAAACTGCTGCTAATTGGCTTTCAGCTCCAGCCATGAGAGCCTGACTTTTGGATTCAACATTGCCTGAGATAGCAGGAGCTCTGCCTGGAGCTGCAGCCTGAGCTGATCCTGCCCCTGGAGCCTGCACTGTGGGGTCAGGAGAGACCAGACTGGGCATTGCCATGTTTTGGGGTCACAGAATCATAAGATGGTTTGGGTTGGATGGCACCTGAAAGATCATCTAGTTCCAGCCTCCTGCAGTCAGCAGGGACACCTCCCACTAGAGCAGGTTGCTCAGAGTCTCATCCAGCCTGGCCTTGATCACTTCCAGGGATGAGGCATCCACAACCTCCCTGGGCAACCTGTGCCAGTGTCTCCCCACCCTCACAGTGAAGAATTTCTTCCTTCTACCTAACCTAAATCTCCCTCTTTCAGTTTAAATCCATTATTCCTTGTCCTGCAGGCTTGATCCTGCCTGACCTGCTCTGGGTCTCAGGGGAGACCTTCTCACTCTCTCCAACTCCTTGAAAGGAGGCTGGAGCTAGGTGGGAGTTGGTCTCTTCTCCCAGCTAAGGAGGGATAGGACAAGAGGAAATGGCTTCAAGTTGCAGCAGAGGAGGTTCAGATTAGATAACAGGAAGAATTTCTTCCCCAAGAGGGTTCTGAGGCATTGGCCCAGGCTGCCCAGGGCAGGGGTGGAGTCACCATCCCTGAAGACAGTTCCCAAAGCACAGAGATGTGTTGCTGAGGGCCATGGTTTAGTGGTGAGCATGGTTTTGTGGGGTTAACAGTTGGCCCTGATGACCTCAGAGGTTCTTTTCCAACCATGATGATTCTCTGTCAGGGAGATGGGGCTATGCAGGAGGAAGAGAAAATGTTCACTCTGAAGAGACAACAGCTGCTGGGAGAGGAGAGCAGGGTGGAGGGCAGCTGGGGTCTGCAGAGCAGATGATCCTCTCTCTGCTTGTGCAAGCCTGGCTGGCTCTCTGGATCAAGCAGGCATCTGCAGAGGGGATTATCTCTGCAGCAATTTGCACTGACAGTGGAGTTCATTCCAGGGACTTCTGCCATCTCTGGAAGAGGCAGAGATGCCTCTACACCTGCTTCTGTTAATTCTAGACCCTGAGGGATGTTCCTGGGGGAAAGCAGGCAGCTCTTTGCTGCTGCAGCACTGGGAAACCCCAGGCAGAAGCTGAGGAGGTAGGACAGCCAGGATGGGGTCATCCTGCTCCTTAAGGATCCCCAGGCCTGGCTGGAGCATGGCTGAGCTTACAGCCTTTGCAGTGCAAACTGGAAGGGCTGTGATGGGTTTGGGATGTGCAACCCAGCCCTTAGACCCTCTCTGCAGTGCTGAGGGAACCCAGCACTCACAGACAGCAAGCAGCAGGTGCTGAGGGTGCTCAGCACCCTTGGGGGCACAGACTGTGTTTTGGGCACAGGGAATTCTCCTGCTGCAGCCTCCTCCCTTCTCACAGAGTCATTGGGGATGGAAGAAACCTTTGAGATCACTGAGTTCAACTGTGAACCCAACACTGCCAGGTCACCACTAACCCATGGCCCTCAGCACCACATCTCCAGGGCTTTGAAACCCCTCCAGGGATGGTGACTCCATCACTGCCCTGGGCAGCCTGGGCCAGGCCTTGACAACACTTCCAGGGAAGAAATGGTTCCTCAAGTCCAACCTAAACCTCCCCTGGCACAACCTGAAGCCATTTTCTCTTGTCCTATTGCTTGTTCACTGTGAGAAGAGACCAAACCCCAGCACCTTCTACCATTCTCCCCTGCCCTCATCCAGCACCACAGCAGACTCATGCATGCCACCCTGGAAGCTCCATCCCAGAAGGGACTGTGGCCCAGGTCAGGATAGAGGCAGTGGAGAATTCAGCTGGGAAACCAAACTAAATCTCATGTCCTCTCAACCAGGCAGACAGGAGCTGGAGGAGATGATGCAGTGAGTTCTGCCCTATGCCAAGCCCCAAAGCCAAGCTGCTGCCTGCCAGCTGCTAGGATTTTGTTCAAGTCTGGTGTTGATAGGTGCACAGAGCAGGAATCCCTGCCAATCCTGGTTACAGCTGGAGGCCTTATCAGCTCAGCCCAGGTTGGTTTTATTGATTCCTGCTTGCCCTGACTCATTTCACTATCAAGGTGAAATCTGGCACACGTGTCCTCCCCTGAGACAGAATCAGACAGGTTGGAAGAGACCTCTAAGAGCATCAATCTACCACCACCATGTCTCTAAGTACCACATCTGGATGTTTCTTGAACCCCTCCAGGGGTGTTGACTCCACCCCTGCCCTGGGCAGCCTGGGCCAATGCCTAACAACTCTTTCTGGGAAGGAATTTTTCCTGCTCTCCAATCTAAACCTCCCCTGGTGCAACTTGAGGCCATTTCCTCTTGTCCTAAAAGAGAAGGAGCTGCCACAGGGTTTGTTGGGTCTGGAGAGGGCAGGGCAAAGCAGGAGGAATGTTTGGGACATCCCTATGAAGGTAACAAGCCCTCAGAACTCCTGTTGGATGCTGTGGCCACATGCCCACCCCATGAGCTTGGATATCACCAGGATGTCTCCTTGGTGTGGCACTGTGCTGCCTTCCCCCACCCCTTCACTACATGCCTGCACCATTCCTGGGCTCAAGCCCTGTGTCTGTGGGATCCTCATCCTACCACAGGATGTTAGGGCTTGGAAGAGACCTCTGGAGATCATTTAGTCCAAGTCCCCTTATGCTCCCTGCAGGAAGCAGCCAGGAGCTGAAGTCCCCAGCAGTGCTTTGCTCTCCCTGGGGTGCACAGATGGCCCCAGCTGCTGCCTTTGTTCAGGCAGACACTAGAGCACTGTATTTCCTCAGCAGGCAGAACTGATTCAAAGGCTTCATTCCAGCCTGGAAAGAAAACAAGGATATATTCTTTTCAAGCATGACCTTGCTAAACCCCATTCATTGCCTTGCAGGGAGCCAGGATTCCCTGGCCCCAGGCACTCAGAAAGGTTGCTCTGCCTCCTCCTAGCCTTGCTGTGGGCAATGCTGAACTCATGCTGAGTTGCTTGCAATGAATGGGTTGGGTTGGAAGAGACCTTGAGAGGTCACCTAGTCCAGTTCCTTATTTATCAAGGGTTACAGGAGTGCCAGATGCTCTCTCTGAACCTTTCTCCCTTCCCCAAGGGAAGGGAAAGGGAAGAAGGGAGAGAGACTGATGGCTTGGGAAAGGAAACTGAAACAGCTTGGATGAGAACAGTAACAACAAAATGAACTCTGTACAAACCCACAGGATCATCAAGGTTGGAAGAGACCTCCAAGATCAAGTCCAACCATGCCACTAACCCATGGCCTTCAGCACCACATCTCCATGGCTTTTGAACCCCTCCAGGGCTGGTGACTCCATCCCTGCCCTGGGCAGCCTGGGCCAATGCTTAACCACTCTTCCAGAGAAGAAATTGTTCCTCATGTCCAACCTAAACCTCCCCTGGTGCAACCTGAGGCCATTTTCTCTTGTTTTATTGCTTGTTCCATGGGAGAAGAGAGTGACAGCCACCAAGATGACACTGAATTGAGTCTGGCTTATTCTGGGATCTGAACCCTGTCAAGAAGGCCAGGAACTTTGCTAGTGGCTGGATCACAAAAGCACAGGCTGGACCATGCATTCCTGCACAACCTTCCCTTTCCTTCCCTGAGTCAGACCTGCAGGGGATCCAAGCTCCCTCTCCCTGCACCAGTCCACCCAGCAGCAGTGGCAAGCACTGGTGGAGGGTGGTGAAGCTGCACACTGGCCCTTGTTTCATCTTCATCCATGCCTCTGCAACTCTGGGGTGGCTCTGCTGCTTCTACAACTGACAGTCAGCAGGTCAAGGAAGGCTGCTGTAGCTCAGAACAGGCATGAAGGGCAAAGCCACCCATCTTTGCTGTGAAATAGTGGTTAATTTGGAGAAGACACCAACTGAAAGCAGTCTTTGTCCACTGTCTTCATCAGCTACATCAACCTTGTCACTGCCAGGGGCAGAGAGGAGAGCTCAGGGAAGAAGGCTGCCCTCTGTGCACATCAGGGATGTCCAAACCTTGATGTAAGACTGACTTCACTGTTGACTTCATGCCTCTGACTGCCACAACAGTGAAAGCTCTGTGAAGGACATGACCAACATCACAGCTCCCAGGTGCCAAGAACTCTTTTTCCAGCCCCAGAGGTCTATGCTGAAGGAGCTGCTCTTTGGGCTGAGGAGATGTGTGCAGATCTGCTGGATGCAGACAGCAAAGTGACACATGGCAGCAACAACAGCATGGGCAGCTCCACAGGGGTTGAGATGCTTTGGTTGGAGCTCTTCCAAGCTGAAGATCAATCTGGAACATGGAGCTCTCTTTAATGACCCTGGTGAGCTATGTCTTGAGGAGTCTAATCCCAGTGCTGGCTGAGGGAGCCAGCTGGGAGCACACTGATGGATAGCTGCTCTCAGTGGCACTCCCAAAGCACCCTGGAAGCACAAGACTGATTTGCTGCATGTCAGAGTTGCTGTGTTTTGAGAGATGAATGGGGTTGGTGAGAGGTAGAGAACAGCTCAGAGCTGAGCAATGACTTCTCCAGGCTCCTTTCCCACCCAGGAAAGCATGATCCATCAAGATGCAGTACCCTCAGGGGGTGGAAACAGAATCACAGAATCATACAGTAACAGAATGCTTTGGGTGGGAAAGGACATTTCCAGGTCATCTAGTCCTGACCCCATGCAGTCAGCAGGGACATCTGCAACTAGAGCAGGTTGCTCACAGCCCCAAACAACCTGACCTGCAATGGTTCCAGGGAGGGGACATCTCCCACCTCTCTGGGTGACCTAGGATAGGCTCTCACCACCCTCAGGGTCAAAAATTTCTTCCTTCTCTCTAGTCTAAATGTTTCCTCTTTTAGTTTCAAACCATCAGCCCTTGTCCTGTCACAACAGGACCTCCTAAAAAGTCTGTCCCCAGCTTTCTTCTAAGCTACCTTTAAGTCCTGCAAGGCTGCAGTAAGGTCTCCCTGGAGCCTTCTCTTCTCCAGCCTCAACAACCCCAACTCTCTCAGCCTGGCCTCACAGCAGACAGCTTCCAGCCCTCAGATCATTTCTGTGACCTCCTCTGGCCCTGCTCCACCAGGTCCATGTCTGTGCTGTGCTGAGGGCTCCAGAGCTGGCCCCAGCACTGCAGCTGAGGTCTCCCCAGAGCAGAGCAGAGGCACAATCCCCTTCTTGCCCTGCTGGCCACATGTTTGTAGCTCAGCCAGGTCCCTGAGCAGATGGGCTGGTTCTTTGCTAGAGATGCCATTTACAGGCAGAATAAGAGCACAACTCCACCTGGACTCCTCTCTGGAGAAGCTGGGAACACATCATCATGTCCACACTCTTCCTGTATTGGTGGAAAAAGGGAGTTTTAAAACCTCTTTGCCATTCCTCAGCCCTCAGAGGGCTGAATCTTGGAGCAAACTCCTGTATGGCAAAAGGCAACCTTGTGGGCACTGTCACTGTGGCCACCACTGCTCCATGGACTCTTGGGCCCTGTGCAGACAGTGCCTGGACCCTCCTGGGCTCCCAGCCACTGCAGACTGGTTTCCCTCATGGCTGGAGGAGGCAGATGGGACAGCATGCACACCTCCACCCTGGGGTACCTTCTCTCCTCCTCTGCAGGGGGACATTCCCACCAGGCATGGCTTCTGCCAGGCTCTGATGATTCCAAGTGGAGCTGCTGCTAGCACAGGGGTAGGGAGATGGAAAAAGCAGAGCTGAATCCAATTAGAGAGAGCTGGAAATGAGAGAGGAGAGGTGGGAAGGAGTCCAGGCTGCTGAGAGCTCTGGGTGTCCTTGTGCCAGGAGAGGAGAAGCAAAAAAGAGGACAGCATGCCTGGTCCTGCTTAGAATCACAGAATCCCAGGCTGGCAGGGGTTGGAAGGGACCTCTGGGGATCACCCAGTCCAATCCCCTGCTAAAGCAGGGGCACCCACAGCAGCTTGCCCAGGATCACCTCCAGCTGGCCTTGCAATCTCTCCACACAAGGAGACTCCACAGCCTCTCTGGGCAGCCTGGGCCAGGCATCCAACACCCTCACAATAAACAAGCTTCTCCTCCTGCTCAGCTGCAACCTCCTGGGTTCCAGTTTGTGCCCAGTGCCCCTTGGGCTGTCCCTGGGCACCACTGAGCAGAGTCTGGCCTCAGCCTCTTGCCTTCTGGCCTTCAGCTCTTGCTCAGCCTTGAGCAGCTCCCCTTTGGGGCTGCTCTTCTCCAGGCTAAGCAGCCCCAGGGCTCTCAGCCCTTCCTCCTGCCAGAGATGCTCCAGTGCCCTCAGCACCTTCCTAGCCTCATACTACATGACTAGAACTGGACCAAATACTCCAGATGTGGCCACACTAGGGCAGAAGAAAGGGTGAGGACAACCTCCCTTGACCTGCTGGCCACACTCATGTTGATGCATCCCAGGAGATCATTGTCCTTCTTGGCCCCAAGAGCACATTGCTGGCTCATGGTGATCTTGTTGCCCACCAGCACTCCCAGGCCCTTCTCCACAGAGCTGCTTTTCAGCAGCTCAACCCCTAACCTCTCCTGCTCCATGAGGTTATTCCTCCTCAGCTGCAGGACTCTACACTTGCCCTTGTTAAACTTCACTAGGTTCCTCTCCATCCAACTCTCTAGCCCTAGGGATCCTTTGACCAAGTGATGGTAGCAGGAATCTGCAGGTGAGAGCTAAACACCATGCAGTGTGTCTTAGCATCACACCACAGCCCCATTAGAGTGCCTGACATTGGGACTACTTGCCCTGGGTGCAGCTTAGTGCTGCTTGGGCTGCATCTGGAGGAGCTCTCAAACCCACCACAGATCTGCACTGTGACCTGCTACTTGAGATGAGAATCTCCAAAGCACCTTGAGATGAGACTCTCCAAAGCACCATCAACAGACTGGGGTCAAGCCCAACTGGTGAAGGACTTCCTTGGACAGAAATCAGTCAGTGAAGAGGCTAAAAGAAGAGCTGTCAACCTCCTAATGCCACCAGGGCTGCCTGCTGAGAGCAGGCACATCTTGGGCTGATCAACAGATGTCCCTTTCCTAGGGATGGCAACTGGCAGATGGACTCCTAGGAAAAAATACCCAGAAAATGAGGTTGTGCTGAAAGGAAACTGCAGTAATTTGGCTTCCTGATGTCCTGGAAAATGAGATGCATGTTAGTGAGAGCTGCTGGTAATGCAGCTTTCCTTCCCAAGGCAAAACCAGCCCTGCTGGAGCATCTAGGAGGGAAAAGAAAAGAGATGGCTTACTGACAGAGAGTTGCCCACTGCTCTGCTGCACAGCTGCTAAGGAAGTCAGCACACAGCAGATCCTGAATAAGAATGTTCAGCAGTAGAAGGTAATCAAGGTAGATGAGCAGTTATAATTAGCCTTGGCAAGCAGAGAGTTCAGAGAGGACTCTGATGGTGCAGGTCAGAAGGAACTGACTCATCAAACAAGATCTTCCAGCTCTCTGGCAAGCACTGAAATAGCATTATGATTGTTTTAAGAAGGAGTAAGTTCATTGCACAACCTTAATTAGAGAGGAAGGCAGTTAAGAGAAGCAGATACTGCATTTCCTGAGAAGGCTGCTAAGCAGCCAGCCCTATGGAAGCTGATCCCTCCTTAGATCACTGCTCCTCATGGCATTTCCCCTTCACCCTGAATAAGCCTCTGAGCCCTGGATTCTCCTTCCCACAATGTAGAAAACATAAAGGAACAGGTATTAGGCACTCAACTTGTGTCCTGAGCTCCTGAACCAGCACCAGACCTCCCCATGATGCTGCCCTGTTCCCCCAAGAGCTGTCCTCTGAGATGCAGAGGTCATTGTCTCCAGGTCATCCTCCCAGCATAAGCTCCCCCAGACTCAGAGCTCACCTCTGGCTTAGGTGAATGCTTAGGGTTCCAGCCTTCAGATCATTTCTGTGGCCTCCTCTGGCCCTGCTCCACCAGCTCCATGTCTGTGCTGTGCTGAGGACTCCAGAGCTGGCCCCAGCACTGCAGCTGAGGCCTCAAGTTAGCACAAGAGTAGCCAGATGCCAGGCCACTGCTGTCTGAAAGCATCAAGCATCTTCCACTACACAGTCATCCACATGGTCCTGGTGTTGCCCAATCCCCAGTGAGGTTCACACTGCAGATCTTGAGGCTTTCTGCCTTAAAATTACACTCCAGCTGCCACCAATCCCATTCCTGCCTTCCCACTCAGCCTGCCTCTGTGGTTATTCACACTTCAGCTCTTCCATCCCATTACAGCATTGTCTTTAAATCTGATTACTTGGTTTGGAGTTCAGTGGAAATCTGATTAACTGCAGAAACAATGATTTTTACCAGTCCTACCCCAAACACAGAAGAAGGTTGAAAGCCCCATGGGGCAATTCCTCTTACTGCAGTGAGTGTACTGAGGACCACAAAGATGGTCTGAGGGCTGGAACCTCTCTGCTTTGAGGCCAGGCTGAAAGAGTTGGGGTTGTTGAGGCTGGAGAAGGCTCCAGGGAGACCTTCTGGCAGCCTTGCAGGACTTAAAAGAGCCCAGAAGAAAGATGGGGACAGACTGGCTAGCAGGGCCTGTTGGGACAGGACAAAGGGTGATGGTTTGAAACTGAAAGAGGGAGATTTAGATTAGGTAGAAAGGAGAAAGTTTTGATGCTGAGGGTGGTGAGACACTGACCCAGGGTGCCCAGAGAGGTGGGAGATGTTCCATCCCTGGAACCATCTCAGGTCAGGTTGTTTGGGGCTGTGAGCAACCTGCTCTACTTGCAGATGTCCCTGCTGACTGCAGGGGGGTTGGACTAGATGACCTTGAAAGGTCTCTGCCAACCCAACCCCTTGTCCTATAGCCCTGAAGAACCATCTGTGTGTTTTGCCTGTCACAGTCACAACCAGGCTTGACAACCTGCCAACACCTTGACTTTCCTTTGACACTTAATTGCCTAGAAATGCAAATTCTACTGCACTCTTCAGCTCTGAGCTGAGGCACTAAGGTGAAGGAACACATCAGCCAGCATTTGGTGCAATCACTGGGGCTGGTGACAGAACTCATCAGCATCACCACTGATGACCACAAAGTCCCACCACAGCAGGCAGCTCAATGAAACTAGACTTCTACTGAACATGGTCCTTCTATGGAGGCCTGGAGTCCAAGCCCTGTACTACCATAAGGTGACCAGTGTGATTCTGGGCAAATCTACTTCTCCCATCTCCTACCAGTGGAGACCAGAAAGATCTGGGGCAGTTGGGTGGGTGGGCACTGGGTCTAAGGAGGCCTTATGTCTTCATAGAAAGGGATGGAGAGAGTCCAGTGGAGGCTACTGGAACATCTCTGGCAGGAGGAAAGGCTGAGAGCCCTGGGGCTGCTTAGACTGGAGAAGAGCAGCCCCACAGGGGAGCTGCTCAAGGCTCAGCAAGAGCTAAAGAACAGAAGGCAAGAGGCTGAGGCCAGACTCTGCTCAGTGGTGCCCAGGGACAGCCCAAGGGGCACTGGGCACAAACTGGAACCCAGGAGGTTGCAGCTGAGCAGGAGGAGAAGCTTGTTTGGTGTGAGGGTGTTGGAGCCCTGGCCCAGGCTTTGCAGAGAGGCTGTGGAGTCTCCTTGTGTGGAGAGATTCCAAGCCCAGCTGAAGTGATCCTGGGCTAGCTGCTGTGGGTGCCCCTGCTTTAGCAGGGGGTTGGACTGGGTGATCCCCAGAGGTCCCTTCCAACCCCAACCAGTCTGGGATTCTGTGATTTTGTGTCAAAGCACAAGTCTCAAAGAAGAGCAGCAGGCAGGCTGACCCCAAACAGGTCTCCAAACATGCTGAGGGCTGTGCACACTGTCAGGCCTCTGCAGGCTCAACCTGAGCATCTGAACCAAGCTGGCACTGCACCATGGCCTCCAGCAATCTGGGCCTGGTGCCTTAGCAGCAGCTTCTGATTTCACAGCCCTTTGCCTCTTTGGCTGCTGATCAAATCTGGGATTTTATAGAACATCAGCAAGCATTCCTGGGCTTAGCTGAAGGGAGGTTTTCAGAGGCACAGATGGGAGATGGCATCTCCTCCCCTTTGGCTATCAACACCCAGGCCTTCTCTTCAAGGGGAAGAAGCACTTGTGTGTCCCCAAGCATCTCCACAAAGTGGGGCTGCATCATGGCCTTGTAGACAACCCATCTGCTGCCATTTCCTAATGAATCCTTGATGCTTCAGCCTCTGAGGATGGGCTGGTGCACCCAAAAGCTTGTCTGCCTTTCCCAACTGAGTTAGCACATGGAAAGGTATCTCCTTTCCTACTCAAATCTTACCTTGGACACATTCTAAGTCCAAACCAACTACCAGACTGTTGCTTTTCTGTGTGGGCTCCTTCTGGCTATTTGCTCTTCACCATCTGCCCCTGTGGAAAGCAGTCCAGGATGTGCTGAAGTGAAAGAGCATCAGCATTGAACTAGATGACTTTTAAAGGTCCCCTCCAACCCAAACCATTCTATGATCCTAGGACTATAGCCTGCACTTGGTCTTTTCCATCATTGTCCTAAATTTAAATGCTCCCAGCTTTAGGTCATCTTTCCCAATCTGATACCTCTTGATGGGATCTAGCTTGATATCTGTGGAAGGAGGATGGTGTTTGGGGTCATCAACACTTATTCTACCCACTGCTCATATGCCAAAGCTCTCAACCATAAAGCCTGCTGCAGGAGAAGGGTGAACTGCACCACCTTTCCACTGCTATAACTGAAGAACCAAATTTCTTGTTGTATTCATGGAAATACAAAGCCTGCAACAGGCCACTAGAGGCTTGAAGACCATCACAATCCCCCTCCCCAGCCTCCTCTTCTCCTCTCTGCACATGCTGAGCTCCTTTGTTCTTACCCCTGCAGTCACTCCATGGTTGGCAAGTTGATACTTGAGTGCCCCACACTGTCCCTGTCCTCCAGCTGAGGCTCCACCAGAAGGACTTTCCCCTGCATGCAGGACAACTCAAAATGGCCTGAAGTGTTTCTTGTGCTCTCCTCTGAGGCATTCAATCGACTGTGCTGTGTGTACAGGACTAAACCAAATAAATCACTGGGCATTATCATCACTGAAATGATCTGAGGGCTGGAACCTCTCTGCTGTGAGGCCAGGCTGAGAGAGTTGGGGTTGTTGAGGCTGGAGAAGAGAAGGCTCCAGGGAGACCTTCTGGCAGCCTTGCAGGACTTAGAGGGCTTATGAGAAAGATGGGAATAGACTTTTTTGGATGGTCCTGTGACAGGACAAGGGCTGATGGTCTGAAACTAAAAGAGAGATTTAGACTAGAAAGAAGGAAGAAATTTTTGATGCTGAGGGTGGTGAGAGCCTGGCCCAGGTTGCCCAGAGAGGTGGGAGATGTCCCATCCCTGGAACCACTGCAGCTCAGGTTGTTTGGGGCTGTGAGCAACCTGCTCTACTTGCAGATGTCCCTGCTGACTGCAGAGGGGTTGGCCTAGATGACCTTAAATGTCCTTTCCATCCCCAACCACTCTGTGATTCCCGTGATCTCTTCGGGCCAATACCCCACTACTTATCTCACCCCAGAGCACACAGCAAACCTCTTTCTCTCTTGCTTTTTTGACATGTTTTGGAGAGAATTAGGTTCTTTGTTCCTGGTTTTGGGTTTTTTTTCTCTAAATGTTGCTGCTGGCTAGTGCTCTCAAGCTCATCTTTAACGGTGAGTAGGCAATGAGCACACAAGCGAAACAGCAAAGCTCCTGAGAAGTTCTGTGTAACAAGGATGCCCAGAGCCAGCAGTGGAACACCCTTGGAGGACCTGACCACTTTCAGCAGCTGTCCTCAGCTCTTCCTCACATCTCTAGGAGATAAGAAAGACACTGAGCCATTGGGAAGGGCAACAAAGCCAGTGAGGGGTCTGGAGAATAAGTCTTATGAGGAGCGGCTGAGGGAGATGGGGTTGGTTATTAATTATTAATTTGATGCCTTCTGCTTTTAATGAGAGAGTTGGTATCACACAGGAGGAAGGGGGAAAACAATATCATAGAATCATTTAGGTTGGAAAAGATCTGTAAAATCAAGTCCAACCATGAACCCAGCACTGCCAAGGCACCACTAAAACATGGCCCTCAGCACCACATCTCCATATCTTTTCAATACCTCCAGGGATGGTGACTCCACCACTGCCCTAAACAGCCTGTTCCAGAGCTTGACAACTTATTCAGGAAAGAAATTGTTCCTAATCTCCAACCTAATCCTCTCCTGGTGCAGCTTGAGGCTGTTTCCTCTAACCCTACCACTTGTTCTCTGGGAAAAGAGACCAACTCCTACCCCACTCCAACCTCCTTTCAGGGAGTTGCAGAGAGTGAGAAGGTCTCCCCTGAGCCTCCTCTTCTCCAGGCTAACCAACCCCAGTTCCCCCAGCTGCTCCTCACAACACTTGTCCTCTAAATCCTTCACCATCCTTGCTGCCCTTCTTAGGGCACACCCCAGCACCTCAATGTCCTTCTTGGACTGAGGGACCCAAAACTGACCCCAGGATTGGAGCTGTGGCCTCCCCAGTGCCCAGGCCAGGAGGCCAATCCCTGCCCTAGCCCTGCTGCCCCACTAGTGCTGATCTAAGCCAGGATGCTCTTGGCCTTCCTGGCCACCTGGGCTCACTGCTGCCTCACCTTCAGCTGCTGTCAACCAACACCCCCAGATCCTTTTCCCCCAGCAGCTTTCCAGCCACTCTGCCCCAAGCCTGCAGCATTCATGGGGTTGCTGTGACCCAAATGCAGGACCCAGCACTTGGCCTTGCTGAACCTCAGGCCATTGCCCTTGGCCCATTGATCCAGCCTGGCCAGATGCAGATGGATCAACTGGCTTTTATGCTTCTTCATTCTTTCCCTCTCCAACAGGATGGGAGACTGCTCTCTGGAGACCACCACTTTGGAGGTTTGCTTTTAACCCTCAGCCTCTTGTAGACTCCAGCCAACCCAGGTGAGAGACAAAGCATTTCCTGTGCCTGGGAAGCTGCAAGGACTGTGGGTTAGGCATCACTTCTTGTGTCTCTAAAGAAGGAGAGGCCAAAGGGACTTCCCAGAGCTGATCTTACTAAAGAAACTGTCTCCTGCAGTTATTGGTGCTGCTTCTGGGCAGAAGCTTGGTCTTGAGCTCTCTGAGCTCCTTGAAGTTTTCTGTGATCAAAGCTGGAATGCTAAAAAAAAAGAGCTTTTGCCTGCCAGGAATATCTCTGCTCACACCTAGTCACACCCTGGTGTTTGAAGGTGGAGGAGAAAGCATCTTCAGGCTCTTCAGCAGAGCAAGACCACTGCCAAACCCCTTGGGTTTCATGCAGGCTTACCTCTACCTATGCAATTTCTCCAAGAGAAGGCTCTTGCAGCTCTCCAAAGAGAAAACCAAGGGCATGTGTAAGAAGGATGAAAGGGCAGGTCCAAGGAACAGGGTTTCCTATTTCCTTTCAAGCAGCACTTTAGAAATACTTCTCAACTCCATGGATCCTGAAGCACTGGGAATGGAACACTCCCCACAGCAGCAGCAGAGATGCTTGGATGGCTGCTGCCAGGAAAGCACTTAGAGCAGAGTGAGGAAACTCAGATCTCACCTCAAGTGCAGGAAAACCACAGTAAATCCAACCCTTCTCCTCTGGTAACTCCTTCTTGCAGGCACTAGAGTCTGAGCCCCTACATCTTGATCCAAGCTTCCTCAGCTGGAAAGGGTTGGATCTGGGATTACTCCCAAAATGTGATAGTAACCAGATTGCATTTGGTGCAACAAACAGGACCTGTTGGGACTGGACAAGGGCTGATGGTTTGAAACCAAAAGAGGACATTTAGATTAGATAGAAGGAAGAAATTTTTGATGCTCAGGGTGGTGAGCCCCTGTCCCAGGTTACCCAGAGAGGTGGGAGATGTCCCATTTGCTCAGAAGCACCAAAAGGCTACCAAGAGGCAGAAGACTTAGAACTCTGGTCTCCTCTCTTGCTGGCTTGCAGCACATAATCCTTTTTGGAAGCAGGACAACATGACACAGAAAAAAGGAGGAAGGAACAAGCAGCCAGTGGAAATAGTTTAAGACCAGGTCCTTCAGGAGGGAGCCTACCAAAGCCAGAAGTTGCCCAGAGTGAAGGCACAAGGCATTGCAGGAAGATGTGAACTCAGTAAGTGGAAAGATTTCAAACCTCTGAGGTTTTCAACTTCCAGCTCTGCTCATGCAATCCAGGAATGAGCTGTTTGGTTACTCCACTCCCTCAAGCTCTAAAGATGTGTTTGAAGTGGCCTCTCGAGAGCCCACCCTAGGATTTTCAAGGAAAATAAACCACAGGCAGAGGCACAATGTGACAAAAGCTCTTGAAGGCATCAAGAGACCAGGGAGGGTGTTAGGCAGGGGAGGATGAGAGTCATTAGAGGGAGAGCTAACCACATGAACTGGATGGATTAGGAGAAGATTGTGAAGCCATTAATAAAAAGAGGAGGAAGAATAAATCAGTAATTCTGGAAGAGCTGAAATAATGACTACCTGGGCAAAGAAATAAATGGTTCTCTTAGAAGAGAGGATGTGTGGCTAATTAGGAAGTAATGAAGAACTTGTCAGGGTGTCTACAGAGAGTGAGGAGGTGAGGGGACTCCACAGCCAGGGCTGAAGGATCTCTGAATCACTGGAGCTGAGCAATCCATCTTAGTGGCATGAGGAAAGCAGTTAATGGGCTCACTGAATCATTCATCATTATTTATGAAGAAGTGAAGAAACCAGGAAATACCCAGGGATGGGAGGGAGGAATAATTCACATTTAATAGTAAGAAGTTGGCTTTTGAAATGGTTTTAAAGGGAAGAAGTGATCCCAAGACCTTAATGAAAATCAGCCTGAGGAGAAAAGGAGCCACAAGAACAGTAAATACCTCTGCAAGTCTCTGGAGAGTAAGAGCCTCAGCGTGGGGAGGATGCACCTGGATCCCCCTGCAGCAAAGGCATCACCAGCAAGAGCAGGATAAATGCCTGTTCCATTGCCTAAACACACTTGCAGGGAAGAAACTGATCCTAATCTCCAACCTAAACCTCCCCTGGCACAACCTGAGGCTGTTTCTTCTTGCCCTATTGCTTGTTGCTTAGGAGAAGAACCCAACCCCCACCTGGCTCCAGCCTCCTTTCAGGGAGTTGTAGAGAGCCAGAAGGTCTCCCCTGAGCCTCCTCTTCTCCAGGCTAAACAACCCCAGTTCCCTCAGCTGCTCCCCACAACACTTGTGCTCCAGACCCTTCCCCAGCTTCCTTGCTCTCCTTTGGACACATCCAGTTGAGAGCTGACCACCATCTGTGCACCCCAAGACAAAGGATGTGCAGCCACTCTCAAGACCATCAATAAAAGAAGCAGCCCCAGCAGAACCCCTGGTAGCCACAGGAAAGAGACCATCCAGTGGGAACATGGGATCTTTAACTTGAGAGCTGTGAGGGAAAAGGAAAACCCTGGAGGAACTCCCAGTTTCAACATTTGAGCAGGGAAGGGGAGAAAGACAGACAGGTTCAGGCCCCAGGAGGCACATCAAATGGTCCTGTGAAGTTGGAAGCTGCCTTGTGAAGAGCTGCACATGGGATTAGCAGGTGGCATCTCAAATCTCAGACAAGGCTGAGCACTAGTTATCTGTCCTCACAAAAGCCCTTTCATATCCCAAAAGAACCCAGGCAGCTGGATGTGATAAATTTCACCTCTTTAGAGAACAAAACTTTAGTTTTGAATTCCTTTTTTTCATAGTCTCCAGAGACCTTGGGCAATCTAGATCTGACAGGCAGTGGGAAATCCTTCTCCACTTGGCCAAGTCAGCAAAAATCCCAAGCTTTCCACTGAGGTAAAGGGTTGAAGTCATTGGTTTAACTTAGGGGGGAAAGAAGCCTCTTGCATCATGTCCACTGCAGGTTTGAAGCTCTTGGAGACAGGTGCTTTAGCAATATAGAATCCTAGAATGGTCAGAGTTGGAAGGGACCTTAAAGATCATCTAGTTCCAACCCCCCTGCCTGCCAGGGACACCTCCCACTAGAGCAGCTTGCCCACAGCCCCAGCCAGCCTGGCCTTCAAAGCTTCCAGGGATGGAGCTTCCACAGCCTCTCTGGGCAACCTGTGCCAGTGTCTCCCCACCCTCACAGTGAAGAATTTCCTCCTAATATCCAACTTAAATCTCCCCTCCTCTAGTCTGCATCCATTCCCCCTAGTCCTATCACTACCTGACCTCCTAACAAGTCCCTCCCCAGCTTTCTTGTAGCCCCCTTCAGATCCTGGAAGGCCACAAGAAGGTCTCCTGGGAGCATTCTCTTCTCCAGACTGAAGAACCCCAACTCTCTCAACATCAAACCAGTACTGAACTGGTCAGTTTGCAGCAGTGGAGCTCTGGGAGCTCTGTTATTCCAGTCTCCAGCTCTGCAATGATGCCAAGAAACATTAAAGAGAATGGGAGAGGATCTCCTGGGTGCAGAAAGCAAACACACCACAATGTGCTGGCAGCACTGGAAGGAGCTCATTAAAATGCTTTTTGCTCTTCTCACTGCTGGGCTACCTGGATGAGCAGAAGCAGAAGGAAATCTCAGATGGATTTCAAAGGATCATGGAGTGGTTTGGGTTGGAAGGGACCTTTAGGAGACATCTAGTCCAAAACCCTGCAGTCAGCAGGGACATCTGCAACTAGGGAAGGCTTCTCCCATCCAACCTGACCTGGAGCCATCAGCCCTTGTCCTGTCACAACAGGTCCTACTAAAAAGTCTGTCCCCAGCTTTCTTCTGCTCCCCTTTAAGTCCTGCAAGGCTGCCAGAAGATCTCCCTGGAGCCTTCTCTTCTCCAGCCTCAACAACCCCAATTCTCTCAGCCTGGCCTCACAGCAGAGAGCTTCCAGCCTCCACATCATTCCTGTGGCCTCCTCTGGCCCTGCTCCCCCAGCTCCATGTCTGTGCTGTGCTGAGGACTCCAGAGCTGGCCCCAGCACTGCAGGTGGGGGCAGACCATCTAGAACATGCCCAGTCTGCTTCCTGGCTGAAAGCAGGACTCCTGGTTATTTTTAGTCCCATCTCTGTCCATCCCTCTAAGTCCTGTTCCCCCTGTGTTCTGATGTCTCTGTAACCCCCAAATCAACTCTCCTACTACTTAATTCTGGTCTGGGGCAGCAAGGACCTCATGAGTACCTGCCCAGGACAAGGGGGATGCAAACAGCAGCCCTTAAATGGAGCAGAGAGCCTTGATGTAGCCTGAGAGGGTTCAAAAGTGCTCTGGCAGCTGTTGGTTTCATTAGGGACCTTCATGTAGTGCAGCAGAGAAGGGTGCAAGGACTCCCAGGGATGTCTGAGCTGGGCTGTCCACCCCACAGAGGGAGAGGAACAACAGACCTACTCTAATGGGATTAGCCCACTGCTGTGCCTGAGCTCATTATGCCTGACTCTTAATTAGCTCCCAGGCCATCAGTTTGAGTATCTCTGCCATGCCATGACTCCTTGGTATCACAATCCATATGCACAGCATAAGCCTGGGGCTGGCCCACAGATGTCCCATGCTCTTCAGCCTGTCTGCACCACCCAGCTCCAGGCAGAAAAGCTGAAGACCTTCATCCCTAGCAGCACAGGACACCTCAGCACTCTCTTGGAGACCTTGTTCTCTACAGCTCCCTGCAAGGAGGTTGTAATGGTGTGGAGCTTGGTCTCTTCTCCCAGGGAACAAGTGACAGGATGAGAGGAAACAGCCTTAAGGTGCAAGAGGGGAGGTTTAGGTTGGACATGAGGAAAAACTTCTTCCCCCAAAGGGTTGTCAAGGCCTGGCCCAGGCTGCCCAGGGCAATGGTAGAGCCACCATCCCTGGAGGGGTGCAAAAGCCATGGAGATGTGGTGCTGAGAGCCATGGGTTAGTGGTCACCTGGCAGTATTTGGTTAACTGTTGGACTTGATGACCTTAAAGGTCTCTTCCAACCAAAACACTTCTCTGATTCAAAGCACTGGTACTGAGAAGAGGCTGTGGCTGCTTCTCAGACAGCCTGGAAGGAATAAAGGCCAATGGTTCTGAAAAGAAATGTCACAAACCCTCAAGGTTTCTAATACAACTCTAAACTGTGAAGTTTGGGCTTTTTCAGCAGCACATTGAAAGGGAAAAGGGTAAGTTACAGAAGGGCCAGGACCTGCTCCCTTTGGGTGGCAGCTCTGATCCTTCAACACCCTCACTGAGGATGCAGCAGCACCAGCAGCAAAGCAGTGCTGAGGGCTCCAAGCTGTCATCCACTGTGGAAAGGCAACAAGGAGGCACAGGAGGAACCCTTAAGAGGAGAGCTCTGCAGAGCTGGGGCCAAAATGCTTCTCAGCAGAACGTGAGACACACCTCCTACCACCCACTCTTCCTCTGCCTGCCACACTCACCTCCCAGCACCTCCCTAGCCCCTGTCTAGGGCCAGGGATGTTACTGGGATTTAATCCCAGGCAGAATCACACAATCACAAAGGTTGGCAGAGGTCTCTAAGATCTTCAAGTCCAACCATCAACCTGTCACCACCATACCACTAACCCATGGCCCTAAGTACCATCTTAAACCCCTCCAGGGATGGTGACTCCAGCCCCTTCCTGGGCAGCCTGGGCCAAGACTTTACAACCCTTTCAGGGAAAGAAATTTCTCCTTAGGTCTAATCTAAACCTCCCCTGCTTCAACTGGAAGCCAGACTCTATCATCTGCCACTCTGAACACACATTAAAAATCATCATCTCCATATCAGCTCTGCCTTGGAATAACTACTGCTGCTTTCTGTGGAGCTGTGCAGCCACTGAGGCTACCTGGAAGAGGCAGGTTAATGGATTTATGTACATGCCAAACTGCTGAGTGCAGTCAATTGTTATATCAGCTCTTAGATAAATTACCTACTGATTGCTTTTGCATCTTCTCAGGGCTCCAAGAATGATGAGGGGACTTGAACATGTCTCTGATGGGGAAAGGCTGAGGGACCTGGGGCTGGTTAGCCTGGAGAAGAGAAGACTGAGATGGGATCTGATCAATGCTGATCAATACTGAATGAGTGGGGGTCAGGAGGATGAGGCCAGGCTTTGTTCAGTGGTGCCCAGGGACAGGACAGGAGGGAACAGGCACAAACTGGAACAGAGGAAGTTCCAGCTAAACATCAGGAGGAATTTTTTTACTTTGAGGGTGGTAAAGCAGTGGCCTAGGCTGCCCAGAGTGGTGCTGGAGTCTCCACCTCAGGAGACATTCCAACCCCACCTGGATGCCATCCTGTGCAACCTGCTCTAGGTGCCCCTGCTCTGCCAGGGGGGTTGGACTAGATGATCTCCAGAGGTCCCTTCCAACCCCTACCATGCTGGGATTCAAAGTCAAACTCCACCACTCTCACACTGAAGGAACCAATCACATTGAGTTACTGCAGTCACTCCTAATGACAGAGACCAAGGAGGCAGAACCTGCCCTCCAATTCCACACTCAAGACACATTTGTGATGGTCCTTGTACTCAGAGATCATTTGCCTCCTTCAAACTCTAACTGCAAACCAACCTGGAGAGCCCCCACCAAGTCAAGTGTCCATTTCAACCAAGTGCCTCCAATAGAATAAATATTGATTTGGTAAACATTGAGCTGAGGTTAAAAGCCTTTCCCAGAGGTGGTCATGAAGGACAGAGCTCTGCTCTGGATCCCTGGTAAGCACATTTATTGATGGGTCATATATTCTATGAGCAGAGCTCTCCTGAACTTCATACTGCAGCACATGACCTCACCCAGCAATGCTGCTGCTGCTCCTGCAAGCTTCAGTGTCAATCAGATTTCATGTAAATCAAATGGATTTGGGGGCATGTACAAGTTAAGTGGATGTTTGCTTGGGTTCATGAACCCTTCTGTGATGGAAACTCTTCTGGAATGGCTTAAGATGAACTGAGATGCCAAACCCTGAGTGCATGTGCTCCTGCTGAGCTCTGCTAATTGCCACCAGTCACCTTGGCAGTGTCAGTGATCCCAGGAACTGAAAGAGCTCCAGAAAAATGTCTCACTCAGCAGAAGAAACATCACAGAATTGCAGGAGGTGCCCCTCCAGGTCACACTTATACCCAGGGGAATGGCATGAAGCTGTGCCAGAGCAGGGGCAGGTTAGACATAGGAGAAGGTTCTTCCCCCAGAGAGTGGTGTAGCATTGGAACAGGCTCCCCAGGGATGCAGCCATGGCCCCAACTCTCCTGGAACCCCAGCAGCATTTGGCCAGTGCTTTTAGACACATGGGGTGACTTTGAGCTTGTCCTGTGCATAAAGAGAAGCTGAACTGGATGATTCTTGTGGGTCCCTTCCAACCCAGGAGGCTGTGTGACTCTGTTTGAAGTGGGCTCTGGATTCCCCTTGTTTCTGGAGAAGTTTCTAGAGAAGTTTCCCATGGAAAGGATCATCCTCACAGAGGAAAAGACTTCAGTCCATGAATCTGTGTGGACTCACTGAGAAATAGGACAGGAGCCTGGGGTAAAGAGTACCTGCTTCTAAACCTGATGTCACTCCCTCATTTCTAGTGCTTTCCAAGATCCTAAGCAATCTCCTAAGGAATGGAGATGAGCTGAAGGAGGGGAGGTTTAGACTGGAAATTAGAAGGAGGTTCTTTACCCAGAGGGTGGTGAAGCACTGGAACAGGTTGCCCAGAGAGGCTGTGGCTGCCCCATCCCTGGCAGTGTTCAAGGCCAGGCTGGATGTGGCCCTGGGCAGCCTGCTCTAGTGGGTGGCACCCCTAACCACGGCAGGGGGGTTGGAGCTAGATGACCTTTAAGGTCCCTTCCAACCTGGGCTGTTCCATGATCTGCCAAAAGCAAACACCTGGGGCATAAGAACACAAGCCAGAAACCCACTGCAGCAGGCAGTGGGTCAACCTACAGCTTGGCAAGGTCTGCCCAGGAGATGTGAGCAGATGTAACCTGCCAGCCAGGAGCAGAGGAGGGCTCCTCCTCAGAGCTGCTTGCAGCAAGCCCTTCACCAACTGCCAACCCACAGCTGTCAGATCTGACAAGAGCAGTTAAAAGTTGTTTGGCTAAAAAACTCTCCCCACAGAGAGCTGGGGGTTTGTGTAGGTTTAGATTTCCCCCTCTGGCTGCAGCAAGAAATCAATTGAGAACCTAACCATTGCCCAAGTCATGGATGGATGGACTCATTGGTCACCTGGCTCCTTAACTCCAGAAGCACAGCATGATCCACACAATGAAGCCAATCAAATAACCTTCTTGCCCCTTGAGCTGGGCTGTCACCTGTCATAATCAGAGCAGAGGGGAATGTGCAGAGCTCAGCTCCCCTCCATCCTGCTGAGCAGCCAGAGGGCAACACTTCAAATCACACAGAACCACAACTCTTTGTGGCTTCTCTGGTTTTTTCTAGCCAACAACAAATTTTAACTGCTGTGCTCCAGGGAAGGTGAGAAATGGTCTAATTTCTCATCTCACCCTCTGTGAGGGTGTTGGAGCCCTGGCCCAAGCTGCCCAGAAAGGTTGTGGAGTCTCCTTGTGTGGAGAGATTGCAAGCCCAGCTGGAGGTGATCCTGGGCAAGCTGCTGTGGGTGCCCCTGCTTTAGCAGGGGGTTTGGACTAGATGATCCCCAGAGGTCTCTTCTGACCCCTGCCATGCTGGGGTTGTGTGATTCTGAAATTGTGTCTACATATTTGCTCTTGATTCACTGGGCTGATGGTGGCAGAGACCTCAGCAAAAGCCTTTTCAGGTCCTCATTCCCAGGGATTTCAACATCAGGATGGAAGAAGTGCTGCTGTGGGATGGATACAGACCAAACTGGGCCAGGTCTGAGCTGGGGACTCGAGTGGGTTTTATGCAACAGCATGACTTGAACCACCACTGCTGCTGCTCCTCCTAGGAAACACCCTCAGGAAGAGCTGATGTAGATGACAAAAGGGCATCAGAAAAGAGGCAGTTGGCTGAGCCACAAAGGAGCATCAAGGAAACCTATGTTGGGACAATCAGAGAAGCACTTTGACTGCCTCCTCAGACAGCAAGACTAAGACTGGCTTTGCCAGGAAAGTCAAAGCTTGTTTTACACTTTCACCTTGCACCCTGCCAGAGAAAAGAGTTCTGTGTTCCCAGGACACAGTGGCATCTGTCAGCCAGCCAAGGGACAAGGCCAGCTCCCAGCCAGCAGGCAGTTAATCCAACACTGTTTGCACAGCCAGGGCTCTCCTCACTTTACCATGTCAGGTGTCCCAACTCAAGAAAGGATTTAAGTCATGCCCTTAAATCTCTCTGACTTCAGTTGAAGATGAAACATGGATGGAAGTGCTTTCCCAGAGAGGGAGGCTGATGCTCTTATTATGCCCTGGATGGGATTGCAGCCAGCTCTGATGTCCTCTGCATTGTTGGAAGTTCTCAGTACATCTCCCTGTGTAGCAGGGGGTGCTGGGCTGTGAATTGGCATGACACCATGATGAGGTTGCTGGGCTGGAGAAAGGGAGTTGTGCTAAACTAAGAGGCAGCTTTGGACAAGCTGGAATAGTCCAAGGCAAGAGAAAAGGACAGGAAAACTATTTTTTTGTCCAGGAGGATGAGGTAAATCATCAGCAGGGAGAAGTGACCTCCAGCCACAGCCAGGAGCCCACCCCTTCATTCTGCAGCATCCCCAGGGAGATGCTGTCACAGTTCCCTTCCTCACTGCAGTATCAACAGTAGGAGCTGCATTTGCCAGCACCTTCCCATTCCTCTTCTGCTTCAGGTCCAGAGGAGGCCACAGAAAGAGTCTGAGGGCTAGAACCCCTCTGCTATGAGGAAAGGCTGAAAGAGTTGGGGTTGTTGAGGCTGGAGAAGAGAAGGCTCCAGGGAGATCTTACTGCAGCCTTGCAGGACTTACAGGGGCCAAGAAGCAAGATGGGGACAGACTTTTCAGCAGGTTGTCCTGTGACAGGCCAAGGGGTCTTGGTTTGAAACTCAAAGAAGAGAGATTTCGACTAGATAGAACAAAGAGATCTGGAGTTCTGAAGGTGGTGAAAGCCTCTCCCAGGTTGCCCAGAGAGGTGGGAGATGTCCCATCCCTGGAACCACCCCAGGTCAGGTTGTTAGGGGCTGTGAGCAACCTGCTCTAGTTGCAGATGTCCCTGCTGCCTGCAGGGGGGTTGGACTGTATGACCTTGAAAGGTCCCTTCCAACCCAACCCAGTCTGTGATTCAGGTTGAATCCTCTGGGTGCTTCAGGTAACAACAGCCCAGCCCTGGCAGGAAGGGGAAGGTGAGGGACTGATGGCTCTGACCCCTTGGCAGTCTATCTATCTGTCTTGAAATCACTATGTCTTGTAAGAAATGATCCATTTCAAGCCTGACACAACTTCTCCTTCTCCCAGCTCAACACACTCCAGTGGAGACACCACAGCAGAGAATCAGAGAAAGCTCTTTGGAGAAGAGATACTTTCCTAACAACACCCTGGAGATCAAAAGCAGATCTCTGAATCTACAGACAGAAAGGCCCTGCCCAAGCAGAAAGCTCCCTGACACAGTCAAGCCTCCAACCAGGGCACAGACCCTGAGCAGTCAGGGCACCAGGAGCAGCAGCTCCTTCCACTGCCTACACCTGATGCCTGCAAAGGTCAAGAGCTAAAGAGCAGGGAGGAGGAAAGTGGGGACATTAAAAGGATGAATCAAAGGGCATTGGTTATCTAGGAGGACAGAATGATTTCAGTAAAGACCCCAAGAGCTGCAGGTGGGAAGCAGCTGCAGCTCCACAGCAAAGGCTTAAACAAGCAATGCTATGGCTGCATTATTCACCCTCCAGCTGAAAGCACAACCATAAGCCATCCTTAATTCACAGACACAGACAAAACAAACCTGCCCCAGGGCACTAGGAGAAGGGAAGGGAACTGACAGCACAAATCCAGAAGGAGCAGCCAGGAAATAGGGGGGAAAAAATGGAACTAAATGCAATGGTCTGACCCCCAACAAAGGCAAAAAAGGGATTGCTGCTGGAAAGATGTGTCACAGTTCCAGGGCTCATAGAAAGAAATTTACTGCTATTTGTCCAGGGATTGCACCTCCTCTCCAAGCTGGAAGCAGCAGTAGACCCAGTATGGGCACTCAGGATGGGATCTCTGCCTGAGGCATCCAAAGTTCCAAACATAGTTTTCCACCCAAACAGCTCAGTGCTGCTGCTGCACCAACAGGCAAGGAAGGTGGTGCAGGGTCTGTAGCACAAGTGTTGTGAGGAGCAGCTGAGGGAACTGGGGTTGGTTAGCCTGGAGAAGAGGAGGCTCAGGGGAGACCTTCTCACTCTCTACAACTCCCTGAAAGGAGGTTGGAGCAAGGTGGGGGTCCCAGGTGACAAGATGAGAGGAAATGGCCTCAAGTTGTGCCAAGGGAGGTTCAAGTTGGACATTAGGAACAGTTTCTTCTCTGAAAGAGTGGTTAAGCATTGGCCCAGGCTGCCCAGGGCAGTGGTGGAGTCACCATCCCTGGAAGTATTCATAAACTCTCAGCTCTCAGCCTTTCCTCCTGCCAGAGGTGCTTCACTGCCCTCAGCATCTTCCTAGCCTCTGCTGGACTCTCTCCACTAGTTCCTTGTCTCTCTGGAACTGGGGACCCCAGAACTGGACACACTACTCCAGCTGTGGCCTCACTGCATGTCCTTTTTCTGCCTGCCTGGTAGGACCCTCCTGCAGTAAGCTACCCCTCAGCAGTGGTCCCAGAGCACCAACTCATCCTACTTGCACAAGCTTTTCAACTACAACTTGGATGCTCCATGAGGACTGGAGAAGCCTTCATCCAGAAAGCACTGATACCATTGCTTTACTCTTCCCAAACTGGGCTTCCTGCTGCATCTGCCTTTGCTGGTCCTTCTAGGACACTACCTGAGCTAGGGCCACCAGAGATTTATCCCAGGAGCTCTCTTTGGCTTAGGTACTTGCTCTAAATAGATATTTATCCAATTCATCCCAGTAGGACTATCTGAATGAAGAAGGAATGAGCTGGCTTATTTCTAAGGCCATTTAACAGGTAAAACACATCCCATGGTTACACAGACAGCTTTGCCTCAGGAGCAAACACAGCAGAGAAGAAGGTTGGCAAAAGAGGAGTTTAGGGAGCTGGGGAGCTGTCATGATTCCACTTCTTTACTAATTCTTCTTGGATACAGCTGGGAAGAGCAGAAGCAACTGCTCTAGTTGAAGATGTCCTTGCTGACTGCAGGAGGGTTGGAAATAGATGATCTCCAAGATCCCTTCCAACCCAAAACATTCTATGATTCTAAGTGACACCAAACAACATTTTCACTCTAAAAATGTGAACTTTTGGGTGCTGACTTATTTAGAAGAGTGGGAATAAGCAACCTGGAGCAGCCTCTTGAGAATGTGTTCCCACTGAAGATCCACCCTGCCCTGGTGTCAGCTCTCCAAGTGTATCTTGTGACACCTTGATGCCTTTTTCTCACTCTTGGGTCATTTACTTCACATCAGCTGCACTGTTTGCTGTGCTCACTAATTCTCCTGGGTTTTTGCAGGCTAAGGATGTGGTGACAGGAGAATCTTGGGTGACACACTGATACCTGCTGAGATTTCCATGAAAGAAAGACAAGAATTAGTCCCTGGGCTGATTTTTCACCCATCTGAGCTGTGGTGCTTCTGGACTTGGACCAGACTAAAGGTAACAAGAACTGTCCAGGCCAGTGAGATCCTTCAGTCAGGAAATAACCAAGAGAAGACAGATAAAAATCAGCTACGACTGTGTGGGGAGAATGGAAAAGGTTTGATATTTACAGAGCACAGGAGGCTTTTGGGGGAGGATAGATCCCAGCAAATCCAAAGCTGCATCTGGAGATGCTTCAAAGCCTTTGGAGAGGCTGAGCACAGATGGTGCAGCACAGCATTGCCCTGTCAGGTTGGTGTTGTTTTTGGTGTAGATGATGAAGCTGCAGTGATTTCCACCAGCCCTGAGATGGCCCTGAGCCCATTTCCATCTGCAACTAACTAAGAGGATATCTTACTGGCATCAAGTGCCACAGGGACTCCAGGAAAGCCTTGTAGGACTTGCTGTACTGCATTAGCTTTAATTAACATGATATTCATGATTGCTCCTTGCTCCATTAACTGTGGTAAGTGCTGAGGATAGAGCCAGCTGGCATTGGCCCAAGCTGCCCAGGGCAGGGATGGAGTCACCAGCCCTGAGGGAGTTCAAAGAACATGGAGATGTGGTGCTGAGGGACATGGTTTAGGGATGAGGTGGTGCTGGGTCAACAGTTGAACTTAAGAGATCTTTTCCAAGCCTAATGATTCTATGATTCTCCTCCCAGAGATGCTCCAGTCCCCTCTGCATCTTTGTAGCCTCTGCTGGGCTCAATACAAGAAAGCAGCAGCAGGTCCAGATCCTGGGCAGACACAAGCTGCTGCAAAGCCATGGACCTCAGTGACATGGCTTTGCTTTTGTTCTGACTCCAAAGCATCTCAAACTGTTTGCCACTGTCAGGATTTCAACCCAGAAAAACAGGAAGGCTGTCTGGCCTTGCTAGAGAATCACAGAAGGAGAGGAGGAACCCTGCTGCTGCAGATGGCAGGGGATGGAGTAAGGTGGTGGGGTTTGGGAAGGCCATCAAAGCAACACTTGGTAAAGAGGCTTTCTTGGAAGAGGAAAACATGAAGGTTTCTATCTGCTTCCTGCAAACCTACCACTTCCCCAATGCAAACAGATCTTTGTCATCCAGCAACTCCCTGGAGAAAGCCCTGTGGGCTACAGGAATTCCCATGTAGCCAAAAAACCTTACAGAGTTTATGATGCCTCAAGAAAACAACTCCCCCCAGAAGTTCTTCTATCATCCATCCATCCAAAAGCAAAGCATCAGCAAGCTGCTGAGCCTGCACTCATCACCCACATCCCAAGGAAAGCAAGAGGGACCTTGGATGCAGAGAGAATAAATGATTCAGCTCCATCTTGTGTTCCTGCTTTTGCCATGCCAAGCAGCACTCCAGCTTGTCAAGGATAAAATCCAGACAGCTGCAATAAATGCACAAAACTGGGACAATTCAGATTAAAAGCCCATTTTCCTCTGTGTTTCTCTTGACTACTTCTCCCTCTCTCAACAGCTGTCCTGAAAGGAAGGTGGGAAGAGAGAGGATTGCCCATGATCTGTGTCCTGCTTACAAATCCAAGCTCCCTGAATTGTATTTGATTGAGTCTCAGCACAGATTATCTTGAAACCACCACAATCAGCAGTATCAGAGGAAAGCTGAAATGAGGGCAGTTCCCAAAGAGGACTGTAAAAAGCCCCTTTTGGTCTCCCCCTCCCCACCTCCAAGCACTGCTGCACTTACCAGCGATTGCCTAGGGTCCAGCAATCACCTACTGATGCATGAATGCTGCTTTGAAGAACAACAGCTCATCAAGGCACTCTGGGGTCACCCCAGACTGCAGGAAAATCACCTCAGGTCAGAAATGATGAGCACAAACCTATCCCAAAGAGCACTTTGCACTCAGCAGTGCTGTAATCATGGAGAATTTAAAGAGCTGACAACTGTCCTTTCCTACCAGGTGCAGATACTTGCCACAACCACTCAGCACTGCAAAAAGCCGGGCAGAAAGGGGCAGGCATGCTTTAGGCAAGTTTGTCTTGCTGCCAGAGGCTTGTCCCCCTCAGAAAAAGGGAAAAAAATCACAGAATCAGAGTGGTAGAGGTTGGCAGGGACCTCTGGGGATCATCCAGTCCAACCCCCTGCTAAAGCAGGGGCACCCACAGCAGCTTGCCCAGGATCACCTCCAGCTGGCCTTGCAATCTCTCCACACAAGGAGACTCCACAGCCTCTCTGCAAAGCCTGGGCCAGGCCTCCAACATCCTCACACCAAACAAGCTTCTCCTCCTGCTAAGCTGCAACCTCCTGGGTTCCAGTTTGTGCCCAGTGCCCCTTGGCCTGGCCCTGGGCACCACTGAGCAGAGTCTGGCCCCAGCCTCTTGCCTTCTGGCCTTTAGCTCTTGCTGAGCCTTGAGCAGCTCCCCTCTGGGGCTGCTCTTCTCCAGGCTAAGCAGCCCCAGGGCTCTCAGCCTTTCCTCCTCCCACAGATGCTCCAATGCCCTCAGCATCTTCCTAGCCTCTGCTGGACTCTCTCCAGGAGTTCCTTGTCTCTTTTCAGCTGGGGAGCCAACAACTGGTCATGTTACTCCAGAAGTGGCCTTACTAGGGCAAAGTAGGGGAGCAGGAGAACCTCCCTTGACCTGCTGGTCACACTTCTGATTGCACCCAAATGACACCCAGATAATTTCACAAGAGGTTCACTACTCAAATGTGCAGGTGGTTTGGTTCCCAAGAAGGATAAAGGTTGAAATGCTAACACCTCTCCCCTTGATTTTGTTACATAGCATCTCTAGGTGCAATCTGAGCTCCAAAATCCCTCCTTCAATCACACCACACTGGCACGTTTGACTCAACAAACTCTTTTCCTCCCCCTGACAAGCAAATATGAGGGAATAGCTTGGAGTGATTCTGGTCAGTCTGCTGTGGGTGCCCCTGCTTTAGCATGGAGGCTGGACTAGCTGATCTCCAGAGGTCCCTTCCAACCCCTACCAGTCTGGGATTCCATAATTCATTCAAGGAAGAATAAAACATCCAAGTCAAGAACACAATGACTGAACCTGAACTATTTGTGTACTTGCACACAAAGTTGTCCAGATGCTGATGCATCTAAGTGCCCTGCTGCACCTGAATCAAAGCTGAAAGGTGAAGCCAAAACCTTATGAGAAATCCTTGTACCCACTAGATTTCTCTTGTTTTGGAGACCACCACCAAGAGGTGGATCCAACTCTGCTCTTGGTCTGTGTCAGCACAGACCAAATGGGTTCATCCTCCACCAAGAGGTGGTCCAGGAGAACCTGACTTTGGAGAACAGGCTGCTCACACACAGCAATCCCTTACTGGTTTTCATTAACAGGCAAGAGGAGCAAGAAGTCCACCACATCCGATGGCTTGTGTGTTGCTAACATGCTGATGAGGAAGAGCCCCCATGCTCCTGTGAGCAGGTCAACAGTTACTGGTGCCATTGTGCACCCCAGCAGCTCAACACCAGTTGGGAGCAGTGACTTAACTCCCATGTGTAAGGACAAAGCCACGTGGCACCAAAGTTGCTCTGACACATGGGCATCATCTTTCTAAGAGCAGAAGAAAGCCAGGAAGGAGGTGCTCCTGCTCCCAGTAAAAGGGGGTCGGGACGAGCCCTTTCCAGCAGCAACAGGCATCACCATCTGCTTGCCTCCTACACAGCAACATAACATGGTTATCATCTTCTCCCAGCCCTCTCCAAGGGCACCATGACAAGTGACAGCCTGTCCCTGCATGCACCCGCTGTGACCCAACACGGAGCCACATGCCACCACCCAGCTGCCAGTGTGTAACAGTGATGTTCCTGGAAAGCAAACCAGCAAGGAGGGGCACAAACCTCCCCATCCCCTTGTCACAGGTCCCCCCCTCCCCACCTGCTCCTGCCTGCATGGATTTTCTGGAGCAGGAGATCATTACTTCAATGTTCATCCAAGGAATGATGCTCATCCCCTTGTGCCCTGTCCACCCGTGTCCCAGTCACTTCTGCCCCAGTTCCTTCGGTGAGAGGGTCACTGGCACAAGAAGGGAGGGAGGTGAGGGGGTGGTTGGAGTTGAGCTGAAGCTAACGATGGCTGCATCCCTGCCTCGAGCACCAGGACCCTCTCCTCCAGCCAGGACATGTGTGGGAGTGAGCTGATCAGTATTCAGCGAAAGGCTCCGACCCTCTTCCCCCTCCCCTTCCTCCTCCCCCGGATGACTCGGTGCGCGGAAGGAGGCAGCAGCCTTTCCTCAGCAACACCCCAAGACACCCAGCTCCCACATCCCCTGTCCTCCCCCGCGGCGGATTTCACACCTTCCTCCTCCTCACGAAAGCATCACTCCCTGTTGCATTTCCAGCTCCGCAGCACAGATGTCCCTGATCCACCCCCAGGCCATCACCCCAAGGCCCTGCTAGCTCCACCTGCGGAGCCTCGGCTCATAGGGGCCAGCCCTTCGGATTTGGGGACCCCATGGGGAGCATCACCTGCCCGATGCCAGCTTCCCCATGAAAGGGGCAAGTCCCTTCACAAGTGAGGGTGCAAAATGGAAGGGGGAAGGGAGAAGGGAGAAGGGGGAAGGGAGAAGGGAGAAGGGAGAAGGGAGAAGGGAGAAGGGAGAAGGGAGAAGGGAGAAGGGAGAAGGGAGAAGGGAGAAGGGGGAAGGGAGAAGGGAGAAGGGAGAAGGGAGGAGGGAGAAGGGAGAAGGGAGAAGGGAGAAGGGAGAAGGGAGAAGGGAGAAGGGAGAAGGGAGAAGGGAGAAGGGAGAAGGGAGAAGGGAGAAGGGAGAAGGGAGAAGGGAGAAGGGAGAAGGGAGAAGGGAGAAGGGAGAAGGGAGAAGGGAGAAGGGAGAAGGGAGAAGGGAGAAGGGAGAAGGGAGAAGGGAGAAGGGAGAAGGGAGAAGGGAGAAGGGAGAAGGGAGAAGGGAGAAGGGAGAAGGGAGAAGGGAGAAGGGAGAAGGGAGAAGGGAGAAGGGAGAAGGGAGAAGGGAGAAGGGAGAAGGGAGAAGGGAGAAGGGAGAAGGGAGAAGGGAGAAGGGAGAAGGGAGAAGGGAGAAGGGAGAAGGGAGAAGGGAGAAGGGAGAAGGGAGAAGGGAGAAGGGAGAAGGGAGAAGGGAGAAGGGAGAAGGGAGAAGGGAGAAGGGAGAAGGGAGAAGGGAGAAGGGAGAAGGGAGAAGGGAGAAGGGAGAAGGGAGAAGGGAGAAGGGAGAAGGGAGAAGGGAGAAGGGAGAAGGGAGAAGGGAGAAGGGAGAAGGGAGAAGGGAGAAGGGAGAAGGGAGAAGGGAGGTGATGCTCCCACCCTGCTAGCTGGGTGAAGGTGGACCACACAGGGCAAGGTGTGCTGGGTGGCTGGCCACTTCACAGCCATCTCCCAGCCGCAACGCTTGGCCGGAGGCGCCTGGCAGAGGCCACCCCTGCGTTGAAGCTCACCTTGTGGAGCTTCCACATGGCGCCCAGGGCCTTGACTTCATGGCTGGAGTGCTTGCCCTCCTCCAAGCACTGGTAGCAGACGGGGCTCTTGCACTGCACGCAGTACATGCTATGGTTCTCCAGCTCATGGTCGGTGCAGGTGGAGATCTTGCGGGGGCTCAGGCGGCGGCTGACGCGGCCCTGGGCCGGTGGCACCAGGCGGTGCTTGGCCAGCGGTCCCCGGGGAGGGTGGCAGCGCAGGCGGCAGGGATCGCAGTAGAAGACATCGCACTGCTCGCACATGACGGAAGCCTCCTTGGGAGCCTTCTCGCAGAGCTGGCAGCGCAGGGCCGCCGCTCGGCCTTGCTGGTAGCGATCGATGACGCCTTCGAGCAGGCGGTTGCGGGGGAAACCCCGCAGGCCGCGCTCGTCCAGCACCAGGCTGCGGTGGCACTGCGGGCACGTCAGGCAGGCGTTGCGGGGCGGCGGCGGTGGGGCCAGGCTGGCGGGGGGCGGCGGGGCGGCCGGTGGGAAGACGCGGACGCCGTTGGGGGATTTCTGGCAAGGGGGGGTGGGAGCGCTGGCAAAACCGCCGTAGGAGCCGTAGCCGCTGTCGGCTTCGCTGTACAAGCTCATCTTATCCAGGTCCAGGTAGTCGTAGTCGGAGACGGCCGAGCCCGAAGCGCGGCGGCTCTGCGGCGACTCCGACTCCGGTGTCTGCACCAGGATGTTGCGGGCGCACGCCTGGCAAAGGTTGTGCGAGCAGGGTAGGATAATAGGCTCCCGGTAAAAGGAGCCGCACACCGGGCATTTTAGCTCCTCTTCCATCTCTTCCATAAGGGAGGAGAAAGGAGAGCGGCACGGCACCGGCTAAGCGGCCGCCGCGAAGCCACACAGACAGAACCACCCGCACCGCACCGCGCCTCGGAACCAACTGCCGCTCGCCTCTCGCGCTCCTCCCCGCCCCGCCCCGCGTCTCGCCATTGGGCCTCCGCCGGCGGAGGAGGCGAGATACGCGTTGCGATTGGCTCCGCCGCCTGCCCGTCCCCCCGCCCACCCCGTGGCGGCGGCGGCGGAGGCGCTGCGGGGGCTTCTCGCTCCCCTCAGGGCTGTGCTGCAGAGCTGCGGGGTCGGGTGTTGGGGAGCGGAGGGTGCCCCCGGGGTTGTCTCGGCTCCCTCCCCCCACCCCGTCTCGGCTTTCTCCCGTCTCAGCTCTCCTCCGCACCCACGAGGAGCGTCCCTAACGCTTCTGGTTTCTCGCTTTCCTTGCGGACAGCCCATGGTGCCCGCACGCAGCCTGCTCCAGCCCCGGGGGTGCCCCCCTAAGACGACGACCTCCCCTCAGACCTCCAACCCTGCTGTGCGCACAGGCTTGCAGCTTGGTTGCTGAGTGGGCTGCCGGCAGGAGGAGGGCCAGTGGTGTCCTGCTGTGCGCTACTGGTGTGTCAGGAGAGCCACAGAAATTATCTGAGGGCTGGAACTCCTCTCCTGTAAGGACGAGCTGAGAGAGTTGGGGTTGTTGAGGCTGGAGAAGAGAAGGCTCCAGGGAGATCTTCTGGCAGCCTTGCAGGACTACATATCAGAAAGCTGGGGACAGACTTTTTAGCAGGACCTGTTGTGACACGAGAAGGC
This sequence comes from Galbula dea, assembly GCA_013399015.1. Classification (NCBI taxonomy): domain Eukaryota; kingdom Metazoa; phylum Chordata; class Aves; order Piciformes; family Galbulidae; genus Galbula; species Galbula dea. The sequence goes on from VWZX01005087.1 coordinate 92,938, forward strand.
ATGATGCTTTTAAACTAAAAGAGGAGAGATTCAGAGCAGATGTAAGGAAGGAATTTTTGACCCTGAGGGTGGTGAAAGCCTGTCCCAAATTGCCCAGAGAGCTGGGAGATGTCCCATCCCTGGGACCATTGCAGGTCAGGTTGTCTGGGGCTGTGAGCAACCTGCTCTAGTTGCAGATGTCCCTGGTGAGTGCAGAAGGGTTGGGCAGGATGACCTTGAAAGGTCCCTTCCAACCCAAAGCATTCCTCGACTTCATGATTCTCTGACTGTAGGAGGGTATCAGGGAATCAGGTCCCAACCCCATCCTTCAGAAGGGCTGCTCAGCCCAGAGGGAAGCAGGCTTGGGCTCCTTTCAACAAAGCCCCTTAAGGTAGATGGCTGCAGTGTGGTTTGCAGCCTCTCTCCTGTTTGGTTTGTAAGGAGATCTGCTAGAGAAGGCTCCACTGTCCAGGGAGCTTTGTGAGGCTGAGCCCTGGCTGTAGTGCTGAGAAAGGATGATGGAGCAACAAGGAGTACTGAGTCCAGGGAAGAGTGTATGTGGGGGGAAGTTTTGTAGAGGACAGGGAACGTGTATGATCCAGGGGGGTCCTGGGGCTGCTGCAGTTACCCCTCTGACAGCAGGTGACTTTCAGAGCTGGGAGTGCTGGAGGCAAGAAATCTCCAAGTGCCTGTGTTGTGAGACTGTAGTAATACTTATTAGAATGGCCACATGCATCTAGTAAATGCAACACACTCAGTAATCCTATGGCATTCTGTTAGGCATATCAGTAAGATGACACACAGGCTTGCACAAGAACCTGCCAGCCTTGAGCCTGGGATCCCCTTGGAGGGTGATGGAGAGTGGGGAGGGGGCCCAGTGGGTCTCCTCTTGCTGGCTTGTCAATTATGTTTACTTTGAAGGTCATCTTAGGTCTTTAAAATATCCTGGCAAGGTGCAGTGCACCATGGCAGTTCATAATAGCCAACAGAAAAATAAGATAATGTGGAATGTCTGTGTTCTCTCTCATTTCCCTCTCTCCTTGGAGCCATTTGGGGCTGCCCTTCAGTGCAGTTGCTCTTTGCCTCCCCTGATGGAGTCTTTGGACATCTTTTGGGAGAGGAGCTGTGATGTGAGAAACACAATGTGGGAGCCTTGTGGGCAAAGAGTCCAGCCTGGGGCTTGGAATTGGAGCTCAGAGGGGCTGCAGAGTCTCTGTGAAGCCACCATGGGGACAATGAGGGACTGAGGAAGTTCAGGTTCTGATCTCACATCTCTGATGTGAGCGTGGGGCCCAAGGGAGAGGCTGAGCCCTCGCCACCATTTGCAGGCAGTTACTAAGAGTGTGGAATGTTTAGCCTGGAGAAGACTGAGAGGAGATCTTCTCAATGCTTTTCAATATCTAAAGGGTGGGAGGCAAGAGGGTGAAGCCAGACTCTTGCCAGTGGTGCCCAGTGACAGGACAAGGGGCAAGAAGCATATGAGGTCCAAAGAAGGGCAGTGAAGCTGGTGCAGGGTCTAGAGCACAAGTGTTGTGAGGAGCAGCTGAGAGAACTGGGGTTGTTTAACCTGGAGAAGAGGAGGCTCAGAGGAGACCTTCTTGCTCTCTACAGCTCCCTGAAAGGAGGTTGGAGCTGGGTGAGTGTTGGTGTCTTCTCCCAGATAACAAGTGACAGGATGAGAAATGCCCTCAAGCTGCAACAGGGGAGGTTTAGGTTGGACATTAGGAACAAATTCTTCCCCCAAAGGGTTGTCAAGCTCTGGCCCAGGCTGCCCAGGGCAGTGGTGGAGTCTCTATGCCTGGAGGGGTTTAAAAGACAAGTAAATATGACACTTAGGGACATGATTTAGTGGTGACATAGCAGCATTAGGTTAGCAGTTAGGCTCAATGACCTTAAAGGCTTTTTCCAACCTAAACAATTCTCCTATTCTATGTTGAGCTCCCACACTGTGCCTTGCTGAGCTCTCCTCATTTGTTTCCTTTTGGTGTCTGCTCAGTGTTGGTCATTATTTTTTCCCCCTGCTCTCATTCCTCTGGCTGCCCTTTTGCCAAAGGAAAATCATCATTCCTTGTTGGCTCTGCCTCTTGTTTCCTGTGGCCATTTGTCACCCTGGCAGGTATATGATGCTGTTTCTGCTGGAGTGCTGCTGCTGCTGCTGCTCCTGTAAATAGGCAGCAAGAGGGAAAAGCCCTGCAAGGAGGAACAGAGCCAGTGTGTTTGAGAGCAACCTTTTGCTATAAACATTTAGCTGGTTTCTTCCTGGCACAGCAGCTTCACAGAATCATTCAGATTGGAAGAGACTTCTAGGATCATCAAGTCCAACCATCAACCTATCACCACCATGCCACTAAACCATGGCCCTCAGTACATCTGGATGTTTTTTAAACACCTCCAGGGACTTCACTTTCATCTCAGCAAGAAGCAAGAGTCCCTGTGCTCTGGCTGTGTATTATTTACTCTTGTCAGACTTGTTACTGCCCTGAGAAGTGTGCAGGGTGCAGCTACCAACCTGCAACAATTACATGACCCAGCTTCAACAACCATTTGTCTAACCTCTCTGTGATCAGTGATTACAAGTTAAAGGATCAACAAGTCATCTTATTCCAGGCTGGCTCTTGATCTCTCATGTGCTCCTTGCCAGGAGCCTCAGCTTTAGAAGCAATCTTGGGTCCCAGCACATCTCTGTTTCTGTTGCAACCAGCCTCTGGTCTGGGAGGTGCAGAAGACATCCCTGGGCTGAGAGAAACAGAAGCTGCTGGGATTCTGTGCAAGTGTTGCATCTCCTTGGTGCTTGTTACCATGAAGATCAGCTGCCTGCTCCTGGCTGTTCCCCTCCATGGCCTACTAGCTTCCATGTGTGTTTGCTTTGTGTGCTGGAAATGCAGATTAGAAATCAGGATCAAGCCTGGAGATATGGAAAGGAGCAAGATGGGGTGGTGGGCAATGCTGTTTGAGTTGTACATGGTGTGTTACACCCCAAAAAAGATCTAAACACCAGTGGGGTTCTGTTGAACCAATCAGAAAAACACAGTAACTGGGGTGGAGGTGGCCCATGGTGTTGGGATCTTCTCACACCTTCTTGGGCTTATGGTTCCCATCATCTGTGACATTCTTTGCCTTGAGAAATAAGGATATGAGGAGGGAGGTGACAGGCAGATGTCATGAGGATCACAAAGGACCATGAGTTGAGAAAGGAAGAGCAATGGAGAGCATGAGAGTCCTTAGGGCCCTTCCCAGGCAGGGTGGAGGTAAGGGTTGGGATGGCCAGGAGGACTTGCTCAGTGCTGGGACCTGCAGGGCAGAATCAAGACCAATGTTGTGGCATTATCTTGGAGAAGGGAAGAATCTTCATTGAAAACTGGGACAAAAGATCCAAACCTCAGCATTTTTTCATGGCAATTCTGCATGTGAACCCCCCCTGGGAAGAAGCTGTTGCTGGTGGTGATGCAAAGGTGGAGATGGGCAGCTGGGAGCAGGTCCCACAGGCTCCCCAGGGAAACAGTCACAGTGCCAAGGCTGACAGAACTCCTGAAGAATTTGAACAAAGCCTTCAGGCACATGGGGTGATTTTTGGGGTTGTCCTGTGCAGAGGCAGGAGTTGGACTGGGTGATCCTTGTGGGTTCCTTCCAACTCAGGAGATTCTAGGATTCCCTGATTCTCTGTGGGGTTCCTGGGTGGGGGAATGCTGTGTGGCAGGACACAGAGGGTTGGGAATCCTGCTTGGGAGGCAGGACCTGTTTCTTCCATTTCAACAGCTAAATATTTCCTCCTTGTTAATAGCATCTTAATGACAAAGAAGCTAAATTCACTCACTTTGGGTTCTTAAACCTCCTCTGCTTTATGTTTACACAAGCAGATGTGCAAACACAAGTCTGCTACCGATTGTCCTGCTGAGATCCCAACCAGCAAAGGGATTACAGAGCAGAAGGAAGGCAGGACTGAGGAAATCAATAGTGTTCATGTCTTAGGCTGGAGTGAGGAGCAGTAGGACACAAAGCTGGAGGCAGGCTGTGGCTAATTAATCTGCCAGCACCATCCCTGCCACGCTGATCGATCTCCGTCCTGGAGCTCGCTTGCATCTCCTGCCTTGCCAGCAGGGGCTCAGGAAGGTGACAGATTGTCTGGCTCCCTTGTACCACACAGGGTCCTCAGGTCCTGAGTGGGATTTCCAGGGGAGAGGTGGACTGGATAGGTGACAGTGTGCCAGCACACAGGCATGTGTGTGTGCAGGGAATGGGTGGCCAGGGGGGGTGAGTGTAGGTTGATTTATGAGCCCCTGAGTTGGGCTAGAGCTAATAAATAAGAGGAAAGAGCTGAGACAAAGAGCTCTGTGATCTCCTTTTTTCTCATGTAACACCTTGAAGAGATAAATAACAGAGTGGAAAAGGGCTGAGGGCTCCCTTCCTGAGAGGAGGGGGTTGGGATGTGGCTGGGTTAGGCCTGTAGCTCATGATGTTCCCCAGAGATTACTGGGGCCAGTCTTGTTTAACATCCTCATCAGTAAGCTGGATGGAGGGACAGGATGGACCCTCTGGGAGTTAGCTGCTGATGCAGCACTGGGAGGAGTGGCTGACACCTGTCAGGCTGTGCTGCCATTCAGTGAGACCTAGACAGGCTGAGAGTTGAGGGAGAGAAACCTCATGAAGTTCAACAGGGGCAAGCACAGAGTCGTGTGCCTGGTGAAGAATAACCCCATGGACCAGGGCAGGTTAGGGGCTGACCTGCTGGAAAGCAGCTCTGCAGAGAATGACCTGGGAGTTTCCTGGTGGACAAGTTTACCATGAGCCAGCAACATGCTCTTGGGGCCAAGAAGGACAATGGTCTCCTGGGGTTCATTGAGATGAGTATGACCAGCAGGTCCAGGGAGGTTCTCCTCTGCCTCTACTCTGCCCTAGTCAGGCCACAGCTGGAGTAGTGTGTCCAGTTCTGGGCTACCTAGCTGAAGAGAGAAAAGGAACTACTGAAGAGAGTCCAGCAGAGGCTAGGAAGATGCTGAGGGCACTGGAGCATCTGTGGCAGGAGAAAAGGCTGAGAGCCCTGGGGCTGCTTAGCCTGGAGAAGAGCAGCCCCAGAGGGGGGCTGCTCAAGGCTCAGCAAGAGCTAAAGGCCAGAAGGCAAGAGGCTGGGGCCAGACTCTGCTCAGTGGTGCCCAGGGCCAGGCCAAGGGGCACTGGGCACAAACTGGAAGCCAGGAGGTTGCAGCTGAGCAGGAGGAGAAGCTTGTTTGGTGGGAGGGTGTTGGATGCCTGGCCCAGGCTTTGCAGAGAGGCTGTGGAGTCTCCTTGTGTGGAGAGATTGCAAGGCCAGCTGGAGGTGATCCTGGGCAAGCTGCTGTGGGTGCCCCTGCTTTAGCAGGAGGTTGGACTGGATGATCCCCAGAGGTCCCTTCCAACCCCCACCAGTCTGGGATTCTGTGGGGTGCCCCAGGGCCTTCCCAGAAGTGCTCCCTGGGCATGCTGCTGGAGTGGCCTCAGCTGTCCAGTGCAAGCATATGATCTTCCACTACCATATGGGAAACCTACTTCAGCCTTTGGAAATGTGTCCTCTTCTTGTGCTTGGAGGTACCACATGTGGTAGCTCATCAGTTACATGAAGCCTGTCCAGACCTTTGTACAGGAGCACTCCTGTCCTTCTGTGTCTCAAGAAACATCTCAGTGGATGCAGCCCAGGATTAGAGTTTCCTTTTTATGACTTTAAGACATTGGCAGCTCGTAATTCATCCTGTGATCAACCAATAAACCCTGACCCTCCTTCTCCTCAGCCATTCTGAAGAGATGAGCTCTTGGCTGACAGCAGAAATCCTTGTTTATTAGTCCCTGCGTGCATGCATGACCTTGAAATCCATATCCCTGCTGTCGTTTCACTCCCCCAGGTCATTCAGAGTTGCCAACGTATCCTGCTTCTCCTCTGTACTGAGGACACCTCCTGGCTTGGCCTTGTTAGTACATTTGCTGAGGTCTTTGGTGCCAAGATCCTCAGCAGAGATGTTGGAGAGATGTCCAGTAGGGTCCCGGGTCTGAAACACCCAGAGCTCCATCAGTAACTGCCTCCCAGCAACAACTGCCTCCATCAGTAACTGCCTGCTCCTGGCAACATACCAGGGCCTGCTGATGTCTGGCTGTTGCAGGAGGGCTGAATAAGGAGAAACTTGTTTGTTGTGAGGGTGTTGGAGCCCTGGCCCAGGCTGCCCAGAGAGGTTGTGGAGTCTCCTTGTGTGGAGAGATTGCAAGGCCAGCTGGAGGTGATCCTGGGCAAGCTGCTGTGGGTGCCCCTGCTTTAGCAGGGGGATGGACTGGATGATCCCCAGAGGTCCCTTCCAACCCCAACCAGTCTGGGATTCTGTGACTGGGAAAGAGAAGCTAAATGCTTAATGATGCCTCAGAGTGAGATGTAGTGAAGGATCTGTAAATCTGCATTTATGGATTCCTTTCAAAGGTGACATCATTTGGTTTTAGTCTGTTTTGACTCAGAATAGCTAGTGGAAAATGTCTCATTTTAAGCAAGCCATTGCTAATACCTGGGAAGAGCTGAGCTGCAAGAATAAATTGTGATGTTCCTTTGACTTTTGCCTTCACATGCTGCCCACTTCCTCATCTCCCCTGAGATGAATGCCCCACTTCTCTGGCCTGTGACTCATTGTGGAGAACAGCAATCTTATACTCATCCCACCAGAAAAATCTGTCCTTCCTCCCACAAGCTCATTTGGCTTCTTCCTCCTTTCCCTGCTGCCCAAAGGCTCAGCTGGAGAGCATTTAGTGATTCAGCAGATGTGCTGAAGGTGTCATATTCCCTCTGTCTTCAGTCTTGAAAAGGAAACCCTGGAACCACTGAAATTTGTTGACTTCCCAGTTTGATCCAGGGCTTCTTTAACCAGAATAAGGTCCTGACATGGGGAAGAGAGGATTTCCAGGAGTTAAACTGCCAGAAGCTAGCTCCAGCTGTAGCTCAGCATGGCAAGCTTGCAGTGCACAGGGGTATTTCATCACTCAGAGCCTGGGAGCAATGCAGTTCTTTACCAGAGCCACCTCTCCATCACTTCTGAGGTGTGCTAATGGCTCAGAAGCTCAGAAGGGCATCTAAAGAGATGAGATCTAAATAGCTCAATGTGGCCAGCAGGTTGAAGGAGGGAATTCTGTCCTGCTCTGCTCTGGGGAGACCTCAGCTGCAGTGCTGGGGCCAGCTCTGGAGTCCTCAGCACAGCACAGACATGGACCTGGTGGAGCAGGACCAGAGGAGGTCACAAAGATAATCTGAGGGCTGGAACCTCTCTGCTGTGAGGCCAGGCTGAGAGAGTTGGGGTTGTTGAGGCTGGAGAAGAGAAGGCTCCAGGGAGAGCTTACTGCAGCCTTGCAGGACTTGAAGGGACATATTAGAGAGATGGGGAGAGACTTTTCAGCAGGGCCTGCTGGGACAGGACAAGAGGTGATGGCTTGAAATTAAGAAAGGAGAGAGTAAAACTAGATAGAAGGGAGAAAATTTTTATGCTGAGAGTGGTGAGAGCCGGTCCCAGGCTGCCCAGAGAGGTGGGAGATGTCCCATCCCTGGGACCATTCCAGGTCAGGTTGCTTGTTTGCAACCTGCTTTAGTTGCAGATGTCCCTGCTGACTGCAGGGGGGTTGGACTAAATGACCTTGAAAGTTCCTTTCCAACCCAGAGCATTCTATGATTCTATGAAATAAGTAAAGCTTGATAGCTAACCAGTGCCTTCCTTCCCCTCAGGATCAGAGAGAGGCTTCAGGAGCAGCTTCCCCATTACAGAGCAGCATGGGAGCTCTATTCAAGCCTCCTTCCACCCAGCACAGCTCACGGCTGTCAAGTTTGGGAGAAATCAGTCCAAAAGTTTTGGGGAAGTGGGAAGGCCCCAATGTAATGCTATAGCTGAGCCTAGTGCAGATTTCTTCTTGCTGCCATGGTAACCAAACTACCTAAAAATACAAAGTATTCCCATAAATGTCAAAACACCCCATGCTGCTGTGACGTTGGGAGGCTGTGACCTGGAATCTGTTAGCATTATGCAACAGTGTTTAACATTGCACTAATTACCCAGGAAAACTGGCTCCAGGTTAGATGTTTTTTGCATAACTTCTCTACTCTGATCTCCTTCCTTCTCTTCTTCAGGGATACTGATGTTGTTGATGTGATGGTGTTGCTGGTTCAGCATCTGCTCTGGTGGTTTACCTGGGAAGGCAGAGGTTGTACTCATGAAATTGGTGCCCTTGTCATAGAATCACAAAATCCCAGTATCCCAGACTGGTGGGGGTTGGAAGGGACCTCTGGGGATCATCCAGTCCAACCCCCTGCTAAAGCAGGGGCACCCACAGCAGCTTGCCCAGGATGACCTCCAGCTGGCCTTGGAATCTCTCCACACAAGGAGACTCCACAGCCTCTCTGGGCAGCCTGGGCCAGGACTCCAACACTCTCAAAGTGAAGAAGTGAATCCATCTTGTCCATCTTCTCTAAAGAACAAGTCAAGAAACCTCTCTCACAGGCTTGGTGAAATCTGGACTTCAGGAAAATCTGCCTGTGCAGGTGGCAACACCAGGAGGACTCAGGCAGCCAGCATGTGGGGGAGACCCCATGGGCATGCAAGGTGCCTTTTAGCTGCTCACTTCCATCTGTGCAGATCTCTCACCAGCCTGTAGCCCCCAGGAAGAGATACCCCTGCCTGGTGTCTCTGTCCAAGGACTTGACTCATCTCTTCCTAAATCAAACATCTGAAGGAAGGCAAGGGCTTGGGAAAGGAGCCTGAGGAGACTTTCAGGTGTAGTGTCTTCATGGTGGAGATCTTCTGTTAGGTGGGATGTGACAGATGGACTGATGCCTACATGCTGAGCTTTTCTCTTGCTTTAAGTGGCCTTCAGATGAAGCCCATGACTCCTGGACATCCTGCTCCAGATTTCACAAGAGGCTGGAGCTCCCTATGCAGAAGGTGCCCCCATGCATCACCATGGGTTTGCTGGTGCTTATGCTGCTGGGTGCTTTCCCTTCCAGGACAGCCAGCATGGCAGGTGGGTTCTCACCTGAAGGAAAACAAAGGAGAAGAGGCAGGGTGTCCTGGGCAGGTGATGTGAGAGACAGCACTTCCCCCAGGGCTGTCTGGCCTCAGATCCTGAACCCTGCCAGCCAGATACCAGACCTTGTCAGCCAGAAGCTGACCTAACCTGATGCCAGCAATGAAGGGAGCAAACGTCCCATCTCATAGTGGTGTGACAGTAGCTACCCTGTCACTGCTACTGTGTCTGACCCATCACCTGGCTCCCATGCAAACAGAGCAAGCAGGAGAGCTGGCTCAGGAAGCCTGTCCATCTTTGGGGGAGGCTCAGCTAGGCTTAGGAGAACTTTTTGTCTCAGAGCCATGGCCAGATGGGCTTGGTGACTGAGCCAACAGGTCCTAAACTGAAGGCTGTGGAAAGGACAGCAGCAGGCAGACTCTTCACTCAACATCACAGAATTACCAAGGTTGGAAGACACCTCTAAGGTCATCCAGTCCAACCAGCAACCTAGCACCATCACCTAAAACTATGTCTCTAAGACTAAACAAAGTCCCTAAGTACCACATCTAGATGCTTTTGAACCCCCTCCAGGGATGGTGACTCCACCACTGCCCTGGGCAGCCTGGGCCAACTTTGGCCTGGGGTGGTGGTTATGGTGGTGGTTGAGCTCCAGCCCTTGGTGAGATTGGTTGGTGTTGATCCCATGCTCATCCTCCACAGAGGAATCACTTCTTCCAGCTCCTTGGCAAGTCTCCCTCTCCTCCTGCCATGGCTAATGCAGTGTGGGTGTTCCCACATGCCTGTTGCCATGCAGTGACACACTCAGCTGAGTCAAGGTGGTGGTGGAAGCTCTGAGAAGATGTGAGGGAAATAAAACAGGCATGTTCCTGGCCCTGACAGCCCACTCCTCACCAAGACTCCCCTCTGGCTGGCGAAGTCATAGTTTTTAATCCCAAGAAAAGAGCAACATGGTGAGAGGACACAGAGAGAAACCAGTGTCTCCTCCCAGCTGGCAGCTGGACTCAGGGAGGATGCTGCTCACCTGGGGCATCACCCAGACCATGGCTGTCCAGTGCCATGGCTCTTACTCCCCATCCCTACCTCCTGCTGTTCTGCTACCAAGGTTAGCTTCAAAGAAGTTAAAAATCTTTCTTTTGGGATGCTCCTGCCAACCACCCACCTGTTCCCTGGGCACTTAGGAGATCCAGCACCCAGGCACCCAGCCCAGCCTCAGGGCTGGAAGAAGATGTGCATCCCATCTGGTTCAGATGTGGGGAGAGCAGATGATGGCATAGACAAAGAGTTGGGCTATGCAGGAGAGGATGTAGGATGAAAATATCTCCTGAAACATCTTCTTTGCTCCACCAGCTCACTGGAAGCTGAAGTGTCCTCACTGCACCTTCTCTATGATGCAGTGACACTTTCCAAGTAGCATGGCCAGCAGGGCAGGGAGGGGTTTCTGCCCCTCTGCTCTGCTCTGGGGAGACCTCAGCTGCATTGCTGGGGCCAGCTCTGGAGTCCTCAGCACAGCACAGACATGGACCTAGGGGAGCAGGGCCAGAGGAGGTCACAGAAATGATCTGAGGGCTGGAAGCTCTCTGCTGTGAGGACAGGCTGAGAGATATGGGGTTGTTGAGGCTGGAGAAGAGAAGGCTCCAGGGAGACCTTACTGCAGCCTTGCAGGACTTAAAAGAAAGCTGGGGACAGACTCCTTAGCAGGTCCTGTTGTGACAGGACAAGGAGTGATAGTTTGAAACTAAAAAAGGAGATTGAGACTAGAGAGAAGGAAGAAATTTTTGACCCTGAGGATGGTGAGAGCCTGTCCCAAATTGCCCAGAGAGGTGGGAGATGTCCCATCCCTGGAACCATTGCAGGTCAGGTTGTCTGGGGCTGTGAGCAACCTGCTCTAGTTGCAGATGTCCCTGCTGACTGCAGGGGGTTGGACAGGATGCCCTCGAAAGGTCCCTTCCAACCCAAACCACTCTGTGATTCTATGGCTCTTGCTGGGGGAACCCAGGAGCTTCCACCAGGTCTGTCTTGGCACTGAGACATTGTTGGGTTTATTTCTCTGGAGGTTCCTTCTCCCACACCTAGTATTTGCCTTTTTCTGTCAGGTTTTTTTTTCCCTGCTGCCATGGCAACCTGGATAGATTCTGGTCACGGTTTGGCCTCTCTGGCTGCAGACAGGCACAGAAACATCAATCAACAAGTGAGACACCTCCTTGGGCACCAGCATTGCTGGGGTTGTCCCTTTGGGCCACGGACCTGGCTGGATCCCCAGCAAAGAGTGGAGCTAAATTCTCATTAACCTGCTGTTTTACTTCACATTTTGGCTTTTAGTTCTTCCTCCAAAGTGTCTGTCCTGCTCCAGCTGAACCTTTCCAAGGGGAGTCACCATCCCTGGAGAGGTTTAGGAAGCATCTAGCTGTGGTCCTTAGGGCCATGGGTTAGTGGCATGGTGGTGTTAGGTTGATGGTTGGACTTGATGATCTTAGAGGTCTATTCCAATCTGAATGATTCTGGGATTCTGTGACAGATACAAGAGTTGGCCTGGGAAAAGTCAGCTCTGGCTGCCTAGAGTCTGAAGTGATGCCAGAAGACACCAGTAAAGGTCTCATCTCAGTGGGAGGAGGTGGCAGTGGTTGTGATGGGGGATGGTGTTGGATGCCTCCAGAAAAAAGCAGTATCTGCTCCTCAGTTCTTCTTGGGACCAAATTTGATATTCTCTGTTGATGGATGTGATTTTCAGTGCTCCCATGGAGCTGCAGCCTGATGCTTATTTGCATTTTAATAAACAGCCTTGGATGGAGAGCACCCTTCTCTATTCATCATCCCCAAAAGAAGAGGGAATTGGAAATGATGCAGGAACTTAATGCATCTGAAAGGAAATTGCAGGCTGGGACTTGACTTCACTGAGGAGTCTGAAGATCAGATGATCTCATCTGCCAGGGACATCAACAACCAGCAGCAGCTGCCTCAGCATAGAGACTGCATGAGGGGATGGCTTCCCTGAAAGGATGCTCTTCAGCAAAAGGTGTGGACATTTAGGAACATAAGAGTGGCCACAGAGGTTGGGCCTTGGAGCTGGGAGCTGCTCAGCAGTGCTCAGCAGCAAGCAAGTGGAGGAAAAGCATACAGTTGAACACAGAGTGACCTTCTTAGGTGTTAGGAGAAGGTTCTTCACCCAGAGAGTGGTGGAGCATTGGAACAGGCTCCCCAGGGGTGCAGCCACGGCCCCAACTCTCCTGGAACTCCAGCAGCATTTGGGCAAAGCTCTCAGACACATGGGGTGACTTTGGGGTTGTCCTGTGCATGGACAGGAGTTGGACTGGATGATTCTGGGGGTCCCTTCCAACTCAGGAGATTCTGGGATGATTCTTCTTCAAGTGATCTCCTCTGGTGCTTCAGGGATTTGGATCTGGACTGAGATGTTCTCTTGAAGGTCTCATGGGGGTTGTGGGCTCAGGTGGGATGCAGTGATGGCTGGGGAAGGAATGGGATGGAGCAGAAAGGCCCCACGAGGGGGTGGGAAGAGCAGGAGAGCATGTGATGTCCACTGAGCTACAAGGCTCAGTGCAAACACCTTCCACCAGCAGCTCACTTTGCAGGGTGAGCTTGAGGAGGGATGTGCAGCCACAGGCAGGAGAAGTCTCTTCCTAGCTCCCTTTCTCTCCTAATCCTCTTTGGCAGATGCTGCAGCTCCAGCTGTGTCTGGGGGTGGAGGTTTGCCTGAGGAGGAGCAGGAGGTGGGCAGAGAAAATTACTGAGGTGAAGGCAGGCAGAGAATAGGATCTGAGAGTCTGAGGTCTTCATTGTCTTCCCTCTGCTTTGAGCTCAGGAAAATTTAGCACCATTCAAGTGGAGCAAAGTCTTCTTCTTCTGGGGACTCAGCTGCTGGAAAGCAGCTCGGAAGAAAAAGACCTGGGAGTCCTGGGGGAAAACAGGATGACAACGAGGCAGCAACGTGCCCTTGTGGCCAAGAAGGCCAATGGCATCCTGGAGTGCATCAAGATGAAGAGTGGGACCAGCAGGTCAGGGGAGGTTCTCCTCCCCCTCTACTCTGCCCTAGCCACAGCTGGAGTAGTGTGGCCAGTTCTGGGCTTCTCAGTTCAAGATGGACAGGGAACTTCTGGAGAGGGAGCAGAAAAGGGATGCAAAAATGATCAGGGGACTGGAACGTCTCTTCTGGAGAAAGGCTGAGGGACCTGGGGCTGCTTAGCCTGGAGAGGAGAAGATTGAGGGGAGATCTTATCAATCCTGATCAACACTTAAGGAGTGAGAGTCGTGAGGGTGAGGTCAGACTCTGCTCAGTGGTGCCCAGGAACAGGCCAAGGGGCACTGGGCACCAACTGGAAGCCAGGAGGTTGCAGCTGAGCAGGAGGAGAAGCTTGTTTGTTGTGAGGGTGTTGGAGGCCTGGCCCAGGCTTTGCAGAGAGGCTGTGGAGTCTCCTTGTGTGGAGAGATTGCAAGGCCAGCTGGAGGTGACCCTGGGCAAGCTGCTGTGGGTGCCCCTGCTTTAGCAGGGGGTTGGACTGGATAATCCCCAGAGGTCTCTGCCAACCCCAACCAGTCTGGGATTCTCCACAGCTCTGCTGCTTGCAGTTGGAAACAGGCTCCCTGAGCTCTCTATTTACAGCTGTTTGTTTAGCAGCTGCTTCACTGAACCTTCCCACCAAGATAGGGTGCTGGGCATGCTGGGGAGTCTTGCCTGTGGCTTCCCAAGCTGATCCAAAGGGATTTAAGTATCTCCAAGTGGTACTGATGGAAGAGGCCTGTGTTTATCCTGGCTTGGCTTGGGAACATCTAGCCTGGCTGTGCAATCCCCCTTGGCTGTGTCACCTCCAGGGAGAGGAGGTGGGTGGCAGGGGTGCCCTTGCGCCACACTTTGGGTCTCACCTTCCTGTGAGGGAAGACTCATCTCTGCCCTCAGCAGCCTCTTCCTGAGACATGAAACATCCCACACACAGAAGCATAAAAAGGAACAGAGATAGAGAAAATATATCTGATTATGGCCAGGAGGAAAATACCAATGGAGAGAGGAGGGGAAGGAATGAATCATTTATGGCAGATGTTCTCACACTGCAAATACTGCCCAGCTGTGCAGAGACGTTCTGTAAGGTAAAGGGACTCTCATTGCTTAGATGAACAGTTACAAGAGAGCAAATCCAGAGAAGGTTTGTCACTTCCCACAGCAGCAAAGAGAGAAGCTACTGCAGATGCATCTGAAAAGCCTTAAACCTCAAAATATCATGTCCTGGTTTGAGCTAATTCTGTTCAGGGGTTTGAGCTCTCAGCTCAGGCTCTTCTCAGGGCTGCACTTGCTGCAGCTCCCAGCAGCTTCTCCCACACAGCCTCTGCTGCTAGCAGGGACAACACTCCATAGGCACAGTTCCTCCCAAGGCTTGGGCTGCAGAAAGCCTCTGCCTTAGCCTTGCTCCTCTGCAGAGCAAGGGCACTGCTCCAGCTTCTGCCCCAGCTGGGCTGCAGGGAGTCAGAGGTGGCAGCTGTGGGAAGGAGGGGACAGGAGAGGTGACCCTCAACTGCCCACCAAGGGATTTCAGCCCATGGCTGGCATCTTCAGGATAAAGCTGAGGGATCCCCAGGCTCAAGCCTCTCCTTCCCTGGCCAGTGTCCCAGGAGGACTCTGTCCCTTCTGCCTTCCAGCCTCAGCCATGTGTTCCTGAACCCAGCTCCTGAATCCAGTTGCCCTCTGGCTCTGAGTCCAGTCTGGGCCTTGCCCAGTGCTGCCCCAGCATCAGTAGTGCCAGTGCTGCCCTTGCCATCAGGCCTTGGCTTGGAGATTGCTTTGGATCTCTCTGGATCTCTGGCATTGCATTGTTCTTCTTTCCATCCAAGCTGTTTCAGTTTCCTTTCCCAAGCCATCAGTCTCTCTCCCTTCTTCCCTTTCTCTTCCCTCTGGGAAGGCAGAGGGCTTCAGAGAGAGAATCTGGCACTGCTCTAGTGGCCAAGCCAACCCTGACCCTTAAGACATCCCCAAAGAGTGGTCTCCTGGGCTGGATCAATAAGCAGTGCATCTCTGCAATGCAGACAGAACCTTGCTGCTCTCACCTGCTGCTGTTGCAACCCAAGGTGTCCATCACATGTTCCAAGAGCTGCTCACAGCCTCTAAACCACAACTGCCCAGCCCTTCAGCAGGGACAAGGTGCTGTCAGGGCACTGAAGCCCACAGCAGGAGGCCAGGCTGGGCCATTTGGCTTCAGGATGCTCTGTGTCAGCCCTACCTGGGGCTTCATGGAGAGGATTTGTAGTTTTGGAAAGGCCAAGGAGACTTTTTGAATTGTTGTCTTATTTTCCAGGGTGTGGTGAGGCTCTGTGGGAAGCCAAGCTCTGTATCAAATGGCTCCAAGCACCCTCATGCTGCCTCTCAACCCAAGCCATCAAAATTCAATGTTTAGAGTGATTCTTTAGCCCTGAGTAGCCCTTGGAAGCATCTCCTTTCCTGGTGCTCATTGCTGCTGTGCTTCTGTCTTTGGGCAGCACCAAAAACAGCTGGAGGGCTGCATCCAATCCCCTCATTCCTAATTAATGGCTGTAATTATCTACCTTTACATAAATAAGCTGCTGTAGCATGAGACAACCTTACAGTGTCTGCACAAGGTACCCTGACTCACAGAGCAGTAGCAAGAAATCATCTCAGTTAAAGAAAAGTCTTTAGCCAAGTAAGGAATTCAGAAGATATTTGCCTTTTAGAAGGAAGATGACTCTACAGGTACAAAAAATCCTCTTCCACACCACAGATCCCAAGCATCACTGACTCATTCTCTAGATAGAAGGAAGAAATTTTGTATGCTGAGGGTGGTGAGAGCCTGTGCCAGGCTGCCCAGAGAAGTGGGAGTTGTCCCATCCCTAGAACCATTGCAGCTCAGGTTGTTTGGGGCTGTGAGCAGCCTGCTCTAGTTGCAGGTGTCCCTGGTGAGTGCAGAGGGGTTGGTCTAGATGATCTTTAGAGGTCCCTTCCAACCCAACCCATCCTATGATGATTCTCTGATTCTATTTATAGGAGGAATTACTTTTCATGAGAGAATTTCAAGCAGCCATAGGAAGCTTTAGTTTCCAGGTAAAGAAATAGGGCTGAGGCCCTCCAGGTGCTGGTCTTAATTCCTACCCATTGCTCTCTCCATCCACATGTAGACTTCCTCAGCTTCCAGAACAGCTCAGCTGATCAATTCCCCAAAATGCCTTTAAAAGCATATAGCCACATGGTCCTGGCAAGGAAAGGTCCCCAGCAGAAGGTGCCACCTCCTAAGATGCTCTGAAAGGGCAGTAGGGAAAAGTAGAGCTGGGCAGAAGTCCTGGGTGACCCTTCAGAGCCTGCTCAATATGCCTGAGGATTTTATAAGTGAAGGGAGGCTCCTGGGGAGCAGTGGCAGCCAGGATGGCTCCTGTCAAGCTCTCCTCCAAAATGGTCATTGCAGAGGGAAACAAGGCAACTTCCAAAGGTTTCAAGCCCCAGGAAGGTGCCTCCTTCCTCTAACACATGGCATCAAGGGTGTGCAGAGCTCCTAGCTCCCCCCTAAACCCTTGCCAAGCTCTTCACATCCCCCTCACAGTAAGAGGGGACCATGGGGCAGCTAGGGGAGATGGAGATGGTGGCTAGTCAAGATCTGTATCCCAGGGCAGTGGTGGAGTCACCATCTCTGGAGGTGCTCCAAAAAATATAGATGTAGTGCTTAGAGCCATGGGTTAGTGGCATGGTGGTGCTAGGTTGGTGGCTGGACTTGAGGATCTTAGAGGTTTCTTCCAACCTTAATGGTTCTGTGGTTCTGTGTGTGGTCAGGATCTGTTGGATGCCCAAAGATGTGCTCCTGAGCTGCAGCAGATAAAAATATCCCAGGAATACGTGTTGCTCTGACTCAAGCACTGCTAAAATAGGAGAGTGTGCAATTCCCTTCTCAGCTGCTCCTTCCAGCCTCCTGCCTTTCCTCCTGCAGGCTCTTACCCACAGATCAGCAGTGGGTGGATGTCTCACAGCCTTCATCATCCCCTCTTGCAGTGGATGTGGTCCCTACATGCCACCTGCACCCAGGAAAGTGTTTTCCTTGCTGGGCTGTTGCTTTGCAGTCCCTGGAGGGAGCATGAAGAATGAGGTCAGGATGTCACTTTGCTTGAGTTACTGGTAGAAGCTCCTTGGCTTGGGGCAAACTTTGGATGTGCCACTTCCCCTTGTGCTGGTTATGGTCCTCAGGCTCTGAATCACAGAATGGTTTGTGTTGGAAGGGACCTTTTGAGGTCATCTAGTCCCCTGCAGTCAGCAGGGACATCTGCAACTGGAGCAGGTTGCTCAGAGGCCCAACCAACCCGACCTGGGATGGTTCCAGGGATGGGACATGTCTCATTTGCTAGCAGACCCCAGAGACAACCACCTGATGGCTTGGATGCTTGAACCATAGAATCATTTTGGTTGGAAGAGACCTTTAAGATCATGGAGTCCAACTGTGAACCCAACACTGCCAGGTCACCACTAACCCATGGCCCTCAGCACCATATCTCCATGGCTCTGAAATCCCTCCAGGGATGGTGACTCCATCACTGCCCTGGGCAGCCTGGGCCAGGCCTTGACAACCCTTTGGGGGAAGAAAAGCCTCCTCTGGCACAACTTGAAGACATTTCCTTTAGCCCTATTGTTTGTTCCTTGGGAGAAGAGACCAACCCCCAGCTGGCTCCAGGCTCCTCTCAGGGAGTTGCAGAGAGTGAGAAGGTCTCCCCTGAGCCTCCTCTTCTCCAGGCTAACCAACCCCAGTTCCCTCAGCTGCTCCTCACAACACTTGTGCTCTAGACCCTGCACCAGCTTTGCTGCCCTTCTCTGGACACTCTCCAGCACCTCAGTATCCTTCTTGGAGTGAGGAGCCCAAAACTGAAGCCAGTTTTTGAGATGTGGCCTCCCCAGTGCCCAGCCCAAGAGGACAAACCCTGCCCTAGCCCTGCTGTCTGCCTTGGCCACCTGGGCTCACTGCTGCCTCACCTTCAGCTGCTGTCAGCCAGCACCCCTAGGTCCTTATCTGCTGAGCAGCTTTCTGGTCACTCTGCCCCAAGCCTGGAGCATTGCATGGAATTATTGTGACCTAAGTGCAGAACCCAACACTTGGCCTTGTTGAACCTCATACAGTTCCCCTCAGGCCACTGATCCAGGCTGCTCAGATCCCTCTGTAGAGCCTCCCTACCCCTACAAAGCAGAGAACTCCACACAAGTTGCTTGTGGACTACTTGAGCCAACACTGGAGAGGAACCTGCCAGAAGGATGAAGGAGACCTGGACCATGACCCCTTTCCTTTTTAAAGAGCCTCAAGGGGAGTCACCACAAGAAGAACAAGCTAAGAGGTGACAGCAGAGCTCCTGCCACCCCACCAGGGCAGGGAAAGGTCTGTACTCTGCCACTTGCACAGCAAAAGGGGCTGAACCACCTTGGCAGCAGCTCAGCCACTCAGGAGGCACTGGAAACACATTAGGAATTCTTGTGTATCTCATAATATGCATCTGTCACCCCCTGGATTTCCATGGCCAATGACAAACCACAGCTTATTCTAATTCCTTGGGAGCTGCCACTGCAGGCTGCTACTAAACTAGAGGCTGCTCTGGATGCTAAGCCAAATGACTGGAGTTTTTCACCTTGGGGATCATGTAAACACACTGCCAGACACAACTGCAGACAGGGAGAAATATCCCTGGCCTGGAACAGGGACAGGGCTTGGCATCAACTCATTTCCTAATCTGATTAAATGAGAGTGTTAGAAGTCTGTTCCCTGGGCCCATGTTCTGCTGTACTGAGATGTGATGATTGGGTCACTGAGCAAACAGAGAGGTGTCTTGGTGGTCAGCTGAACCAAAGGCAGATACACACAGTCCCTTGGCTTCAAAGCTGTAGGTCCCCAAGTGAGGGTAGTCTGCTGGTGTCTGCTCTCTGTTGTGGGGAGCCAGGAAAAGCATTAGTGCCCCTCTCTGCTCTGCCCCAGAAAGGCCACTTCTGGAGGATTCTGGCCAGTTCTGGGCTCCCCAGTTCCAGAGAGACAAGGAACTAGTGGAGAGAGGCCAGCAGAGGCTAGGAAGATGCTGAGGGCACTGGAGCATCTGTGGGAGGAAGAAAGGCTGAGAGCCCTGGGGCTGCTTAGCCTGGAGAAGAGCAGCCCCAGAGGGCAGCTGCTCAAGGCTCAGCAAGAACTAAAGGCCAGAAGGCAAGAGGCTGGGGCCAGACTCTGCTCAGTGGTGCCCAGGGCCAGGCCAAGGGGCATTGGGCACAAACTGGAACCCAGGAGGTCTCTGTAGCACTGACCACAATAAATTCTCCCTAGAAAGACATCTCTCAGCTGTTTAAAGTGACACTTTTCACTTGTTGATTCAAATCACTAATTTAGATGCATTTTACTTCATCTGCCCCCAAGCCAATCAGGCAACTTGCACTCAGATGATGTCTTGGCTTCTGTTTCCAGTTGTGAAGCTTTCTTTGGCCCTAGCAGCACTGCTAAGTGATTCTTGAGTCCTACTGAAAGGATTTTGGTCTCAGCTCACCTGAGAAGTAACCTGGGAATTACAGCTGTGTTTTCTCCTCCAGTTGGGCTTTTGCTTTGGTTCTGTGAGTTTTTTAGAGCATAACATTGACCTTCTGTGACTACAGAACCTTAAAGACAAAAGGAGGAGGAGATGGCACAGGCAGAGATGTGCTCTTGGTAGAACCATGAGGACAAAGCCCTGCTCAAGCCCCAGTTTGAATTTTGGCTGTTCCCAGAGCACCTTTAAATTGTCTTCCCCTCTCTTCCCTTGATGGCACCAGACCAGTCCACATCCTCAAAGCCAGTAAGCTCTGCAGAGACCTCAGAGAGGAGCTTGGGTCTGATCCCACCTCTGCTGCTGCCCCATACCTTTGGGACATGCCCTTCCTTTGCTCCTTCTCCCATAGTTTGTTCCTGTAGACCTGTGTGTTCCTGACACTGGATCTTCACTGAGCAGCTCTCCAGCTACACACTGAGAAGTGCCTGTTGCTCAGCCTGGTCATGGAGGTCATGCTGTGCCCAGCAATTCCACCACACCTCAGACATACTCCTTCCAAGTCCTCTGCCTACTGCCCAAATCACTCTATAGCCTCTCCTCTGCCCATTTTTTGGAGCAGAGCCATGAACATTTGGAGCCTTGTGGCCACCTTGACCTCTCCTGAGCAGGGAAATGCCCCTGCTTGACTCCCTGAGGCAGAGAGAAACAAATATCTCCATCAGCCAGAGTTACCACTTGCTGGGATTGCCTTCAAAAGCACAAGGACAATCAGCATAATGACTTCATTTACAGTGGAAATCCAATTACTGCAGGGAAGCATTTCATTAGGGTGGATTTACTCTGTGACTGCCACACTGAGGAGCTTGCCTGCTGCACAAGAGCCTGGACTGGTTGCTGGTGCCAGCACAGAAGACCAGCTCCATGGGTCAGGAGGGCACATGTGGCAGGGACAAGGTGTGCAAAGCAGGATCTTGTGCCTCAGCCACATCTCTCAGCTCTTCTGGGACCTGTGCTCTTCCCACTGCTGTGTCCCAGCTGCCTCTTCTCTCCTTCTCATTCCTATGGTCTTCAGCTGCAGTCCAGCAGGCACTGCCTCCCTCCAGCCCCCTCTATACAGGCTTGCAGGGGGATTTTGCTCCCATGCCACCCCTGGGAAGCACAGCAGCTCTGTCCAGGAAGCCTTTGAAGCATGTTCTCACCAGCTTGGGAACACAGGTCACCCTCCTCTGTGGCAGCCCTGAGGGAGGGGACACTGACTTACCTGGCCTTTCTTTTCTAGCCCCAGTAAATCTGGCTGGTTAAAGCAAGCCTGGTCTGGCCCCACCACAGCAAACTTGGGATCATTTGGAGTCAGCTGGGGGTTGGACTCTTCTCCCAAGTAACAAGCAACAGGAGGAGAGGAAACAGCCTCAAGTTGTGCCAGGGGAGGTTTAGGTTGGACTTCAGGAACAATTTCTTCACTTAGAGTGGTTAAGTCCTGGCCCAGGCTGCCCAGGGCAGGGGTGGAGTCATCATCCCTGGAGGGGTTCCAAACCTGTGCAGATGTGGTGCTTGGGGACATGGTTTAGTGGCATGGTGGTGTTGGGTCAAAGGTTGGACTTGGTGATCTTAGAGGCTTTTTCCAACCTCAATGATTCAATGACTCTAGGAAAGGCAACCAAACACCTCATCTCTCTTTAATTCTGCAGCCTTCCCAGCTCCCAGCTCAACCCTTTCAGCTGCACATCTCTCTTGGGGCTGCACAAGAAGCTAGCTTGTGCCTTTATCAGACCTGCTGGTTGCTTCCTAGCTCATCCCACACCAGGAGAACAACAACATCCCAAAAAAATGGACTCTGGTAGTGCTCCAGCAAATGTTTAAGCATCATAATCACCAGCTCCCTGCTGGGTTTCTGATTCACCCTGTGACATTTAGTTTTAGTCAGCATATTCTGGCTGAGGAAAGTGTTTGTGATGATTGCAGTGAAAGCTTCCTCATGCCCACTTAGACCTCTTCCCTGCTTGAGCAGACTGAACTCCATCAGAGGAGCAGGATTTGCTCTAGGCTGGATTTTTTCCTGGCCCAGCATCACCTTTGTTACCTGCAGGTGAGTGGGCAGATGTTGAGGAGGACTCCTAGGAGAGAAGCTTCTCTAGCTTGGTTTCTTGGTTGGATTCTCAATGCCATTTGAAGGCAGAGGCAGGCAGGGATCTGTGGGTGAAGGAACATTTTGCATCAGCCTACACAGCATTTCCAGCAGCCCTTGGTGAGCTGTGTGTGGGCAAGTTGGGCAGGGCCCTTCCCAACAGAGCTGCAGATGTATGTGCCAGAGAAAACACCCTCTGAGGAGCAAGAGGGTAGAGCTCTTAGCACAGAATCATTGGCTCAGTTATGCCCTGGAAGTATAATAAAATGATTCTGGGTTTTTTCTGATTGCAGAGGGGTGAATAAATCCATATTGGGTTAGTGCAAGTAGGTTTCCAACTGAATTTAGAGAGGACATGAAAGCTCAGGAGCATCTTGCTGTGCAGGTAGCTCAGTGTCACCACTTGGGCCCTCAGCAAGGGCAGAGAGCAGTGGAGGAAAGGACAATGTGGCACAAAAAATGTCCTGTGAGTGACCTAGCATCTCCATCCTTTAGTGGGTCCAGAGGAGGCCACAAAGATGATCAGAGGGCTGGAGCACCTCCCCTATGAGGCCAGGCTGAGAGAGTTGGGGTTGTTCAGCCTGGAGGGGAGAAGGCTATGGGGAGATCACATAGCAGCCTTTCAGTACCTAAAGGGTACAAGCTAGAGGGGGAGAGACTTTTCAGCTGTCAGATTGCAGCAGGACAAGGGGAAATGGAGATGAGCTGAAGGAGGGGAGATTTAGACTGGAAATTAGAANATAGAGAGCAGTGGAGGAAAAGACAAGGTGACACAAAAAATGTCCTGTGAGTGACCCAGCATCTCCATCCTTTAGTGGGTCCAGAGGATGATCAGAGGGCTGGAGCACCTCCCCTATGAGGCNGCAGAGAGCAGTGGAGGAAAGGACAATGTGGCACAAAAAATGTCCTGTGAGTGACCTAGCATCTCCATCCTTTAGTGGGTCCAGAGGAGGCCACAAAGATGATCAGAGGGCTGGAGCACCTCCCCTATGAGGCCAGGCTGAGAGAGTTGGGGTTGTTCAGCCTGGAGGGGAGAAGGCTATGGGGAGATCACATAGCAGCCTTTCAGTACCTAAAGGGTACAAGCTAGAGGGGGAGAGACTTTTCAGCTGTCAGATTGCAGCAGGACAAGGGGAAATGGAGATGAGCTGAAGGAGGGGAGATTTAGACTGGAAATTAGAAGGAGGTTCTTTACCAAGAGGGTGGTGAGGCACTGGAACAGGTTGCCCAGAGAGGCTGTGGCTGCCCCATCCCTGGCAGTGTTCAAGGCCAGGCTGGATGTGGCCCTGGGCAACCTGGTCTAGTGGGTGGCATCCCTGCCCATGGCAGGGGGCTTGGAGCTAGATGATCTTGAAGGTCCCTCCCAACCTGGGCCATGCTATGCTTCTATGATTATCACAGCCTGCCCCTCACAGCTCCCAGCAGCTTGGCTCTGTGCAAAAGTGTAACCTACTAAATGCCTAAAAGTATTACCCACAAGGGAAATTAGGATTATAACACATTACCCCAGGGTGGAACAGGGTAAGTGTACAGCATTAATTCCCCAAGAGGCTTGTCAAGGCCTGGCCCAGGCTGCCCAGGGCAGTGATGGAGTCACCATCCCTGGAGGGGTTTCAAAGCCCTGGAGATGTGGTGCTGAGGGACATGGTTTAGTGGTGGTCTGGCAGTGTTGGGTTAATGGTTGGACTTGGTGATCTTAGAGGTCTCTTCCAAACAGATCAATACTTTGATTCTATGATTCTGTGGCTACCAACACCTCCCTCACTTCCACATGCAACCACTCAGCAGTCCCACCCTGGGTTTCTTGGTGTCAGCAGAGGAGAGAGGGATTTATACAGCCCTAGTCAGCTGGAAAGGAGGACATGCCAGAGAAGACCTTTGTTGCCTGGGTTTGCAATTAAAGACTGACTTTGTAAGCTAAATCTGGGATTTTTTGTAGCTGTGGAAAGAAAGAATAAATAATAAAGTTCAGAGGGAGATCCAAATTCTTTCAGTCTCTGGGAGTTTGGATCTCAAACTTTATTTGGGCTCCATAGGATGAATCCTAGAATCACAGACTGGTTTGGGTGGGAAGGGACCTTTCAAGGTCATCTAGTCCAACCCCCTGCAGTCAGCAGGGACATCTGCAACTAGAGCAGGTTGCTGACAGCCCCAAACAACCTGACCTGCAATGGTTCCAGGTTTTCTGGGCAACCTGGGCCACAGTTTCACTCCCCTCTGTGTCAACTATTTCTCCCTTCTATCTAGTCTAAATCTCTCCTCTTTTAGTTTCAAACCAACACCCCCTGTCCTGTCACAAGAGAACCTGCTAAAAACTCTGTCCCCATCTTTCTTCTAGACCCCTTTAAGTCCTGCAAGGCTGCCTGAAGGTCTCCCTGGAGCCTTCTCTTCTCCAGCCTCAACAACCCCAACTCTCTCAGCCTGGCCTCACAGCAGAGAGCTTCCAGCCCTCAGATCATTTCTGTGGCCTCCTCTGGCCCTGCTCCACCAGGTCCATGTCTGTGCTGTGCTGAGGACTCCAGAGTTGGCCCCAGCACTGCAGGTGAGGTCTCCCCAGAGCAGAGCAGAGGAGCAGAATCACTCTAAATTCCTGAAGACCTAATCCCAGCCCAATAGCCAAGCACTCCCCAGTCCCAGCCAGCAGCAGGGTGTTCACAGAGAAACCTTCTAGGGAGAGAAGGAGGAGAGGAATGCTCCATGCAAAATCATGATGTGCTCTTCATGCTCTTGTGGGCCTGATTCAGAGCCCACCAGTGCCAATGGGAAGGCATTTGGCTGGATAAGGATGGTTCCTAGTGGAAGAACAGGTTCTGTTTTGTTGCCATATTCTGTGCTTCTCTTTTTGCTGGAAAACAGAGAAGTCAGAAGAAGAAATGTTTGCCTGTGCTCAAAGATGACTCCTTTGGAAGTGCTGTCTCCTTTCTAGCCTCTCCAGGGTCAGGAGTCCTGTTCTCTGCCTCATTAGATGCTCTTGCTGCTATTTCTGTGCCACTCTGCTGGATTTTTGGATGCTAAGCACACAGTTGAGATGTCTGGTTCAGAGAAAAAATACCAATTTGATTGAAAACCTCTTTTTTTTTCCCCCAGTTAACCAGCAGTGGGCTTTTTGCCCAGAGCCAGCCCACTTGTCTCCTTCATAACACAGCTTTCAGGGTGGTACAAGACTCTTTGTGTCACTGCCTGGCACTGTGTGGATTGATGTCAGAAGCAAGGACATGACTAGAAAGAGGTTGGCATCAATACCAACCCAGGGCAGGCTGAAGCAAATGAGATGTAAAGAGAAGGAGGAGGGATGTGATTTCTATCCCCACAACCCCCCAGTGAATATCTGGATGCCTGGGAATATGCAGAACATCTCTGCCTCTCCCCAAGCCTCTTCTGACCTCAATATTGAGGAAGATAATCTAATCTAATGTGGTCTAATCTTCCAGAGTATCATGAACTGCATCTCCTCAGCAGTAGCTGACAGCAGGGAAGTAATGGGCCTGGTGCAGATGATGATGTCTGTCAGAAAGGATTATTTTTGGCTTCAAAGGCAACATTCCTTCCTCACTGACTACCCAAAAAATATTCTCCCAGCCTCAGAGAATGCAGTGAAAATGCAGAATTGATCTTCACAGCCAGCATAAGGCTGGCACTGCTCTGCTCTTTCAAGCTGAGGAGATGTCCACAGGCAGCACTGGCCACAGTTAGCATCTCCTGGTTCCAGAATATCCCATTCCAGAGGCTTCATCACCCATGGGGCCAGAAGATGTAGAGTTGACATCTCACAGACTTCCAGGGACCTCTGGGGATCAGTTAGTCTGACCCTCCTGCTAAAGCAGGGGCACCTAGAGTTTAAAAGCTGTGGAGATGTGGTGCTGAGGGCCATGGTTTGGTGGTGACTTGGCAGTGTTGGGTTAGTGGTTGGACTTGATGATCTTAGAGCTCTTCTCCAGCCTTACTGATTCTCTGATCCTGTGATTCTATGAGCACAGCTTTCCTCACTCTCCCTCTGACAAGAAATACTATTTGTTTGTGAAGAGCTGAAAACCCAACAGGAGAGATCAGCCCCTGAGGAGATGAGGAGGCAAGAAAGAGCAGGAGAAGGAGGTCAGGAGTACACAGGGGAGAGGGCTGAGGAGAGGCTGGGTTTTAAATATATGAGTGTTGAATTCCCTTGGTGAGGGAATTCCTCCTGTACACAGAGTCAGGCAGAGGTCTGGAGGAAAATAAGGACATGTTTTCTAGTGTATTATTTCTCAGAGGTGTGCTCACAACATAGCCCTGCTCTGAGAAATGATCTATCAATGCAGGACAAAACTTTGCCCCAGAAAGCCTGAGTCTGCAAGGGTTAGCATCCCAGAATCCCAGACTGGTTGGGGTTGGAAGGGACCTCTGGGGATCACCCAGTCCAACCCCCTGCCAAAGCAGGGGCACCCACAGCAGCTTGCCCAGGATCACCTCCAGCTGGGCTTGGAATCTCTCCACACAAGAAGACTCCACAACCTCTCTGGGCAGCCTGGGCCAGGGCTCCAACACCCTCAAACAGGATGAGAGCACAAAGGCAACAGTGGACAGAGCAAAGAGCAATGCTGTGAGCTTCCTGGCAGCTGAGAATAGTGAAAGCCTTTTGGTATATTGAGTGTGAAGGGGAGAAAGGCAAATGGAAATTGCTGGGGTGGGAAAACTTTCTCTGGCATTATGCTATTTATAATAATCAATAATAATAATAATGTTAATAGTTAGCATGGTTATTCCTCTTATGGGGAGCAGCTGAGGGAACTGGGGTTGGTTAGCCTGGAGAAGAGGAGGCTCAGGGGAGACCTTCTCACTCTCTGCATCTCCCTGGAAGGAGGTTGGAGCCAGGTGGGGGTTGGGCTCTTCTCCCAGGGAGCAAATGGCAAGATGAGAGGAAACAGCCTCGAGTTGTGCCAGGGGAGGTTTAGGTTGGACATTAGGAACAACTTCTTCCCTGGAAGTGTTGTTAAGGCCTGGCCCAGGCTGCCCAGGGCAGTGGTGGAGTCACCACGCCTGGAGGGGTTTCCAAGCCATGGAGATGTGGTGCTGAGAGCCATGGGTTAGTGGTGACCTGGCAGTGTTGTGTCAATGGTTGGACTTGATGATCTTAAAGGTCATTTCCAACCTAACAATTCTATGACTGTGTGACTTTTAAATGTGACAGACTGTGCTGAGAGAGGAGGGCAAGATGCTAGGGAGAGAGTTGAGGGCAAGTGAAAGATAAATCAAGTGGTAGGATGGGGTCAAGTTGCTGGGCAAGTGAAAGGTAAATCAAGTGGTAGGATGGGGTCAAGTTGCTGGAGAAAGAGGAGGGCTTGGAAGGAGAGGAAAACAGTAAGGGATAGTGTCCTGGTGGGCTGGGATAAAGTGAATTTTCTTCCCAGTAGCTGGCACAGTGTTGTGGTTTGGATTTAGGATGTGAATACTGTTGAGAACACCCTGGTGGTTTAGTTGTTTGGTTTAGTTTAGTCTGGGCAACCTGACCTAGTAGAAGGTGTTCCTAGCAGACAAGGGGGTTGGAACTAGATGATCTTTAAGGTCCCTTCCAACTCTGACCATCCTAGGATCCTATGATCTATATCTGAACTGTGAACAAATTGAAGCAGCTCTTTCTTTACATATTCTCTCTTCTTTTTTTGTTCTTCTTTTGAAGGCCTCTTCCATGTCCTGACAATGAGCTGAACTCTAAAGCAGGCACAGGAGCAGGAGGAGCAGAGAGGTTGCCCATGCTGGGGCTGACCTGCTGAAGGACCACTTGAAGATAGGCAAGTGGCAGCCAGGTAATGATGGCAGCAGATGGACCAAGAGCTGCAGTCCCTGGCTGAGGTTCAGCAGCAGAGCCCTGACCTCATTTACAGAGCCTGCATTTATGAGAAGCCAAGAGATTATGCAGGGAGCTTGCCTCTGGGTAATCATATGAGGCAGGAGACATGAAGTCATTGTCCTAAAACCCAAGGTGAAATCAGGGTGACCCTGAACATCCCAATGCTGTGTTTTCTAGTCCTGTAGAAAGACAAACTGCTCCTGCCTAATTTCTTTGGCTGTTTTCTGGGTTCATCCTTTTGGGGAAGTTGGCATTTAGAATTCCTCTCAGAACAGTTTTTCTGGGCTTCAGCATGAGAAGAATTAAAGGAAAGAGCTAATGACCTTTCTGGAGCTTTGGATTTCATTCCAGGAAGCCAATCCATGTGCCAATGGTTCCTCCTACAGAAAAATCCTCTCTATCAGGGGAAATTATTCAACCCTACCTGTCTGAACTGGAGCCCACTGAAGGTGCCACTGGCTCCCCAGAAGCCAGATTGGTTTTGGTGCCTGTGAGCATGGCTTTCACACCATCCATAGGTAGGGAGGGTTACCTGAAACCCCCTCCATAGGGGTCTGTGCTCAAAGAAGCCCCACTGGAAAAAGCAATTCCCACTCCAGAGCCTAGTCCTTCTGCTCCCCAGTACCTGAGCTGCCTCAGCAAAGCTCCAGAAGTCCTTTTATGAGGGATTTGGAGATCTGGAGAGCTTCAGTGTGAAGAAAGAGTTTCAGAGCCTCAGCTCCTGCCCTTCTGCAATCCATGCCTGACTGCAGCATGTGTCAGCTGGTGGAAGAGCTCTGAGAGGTTTGCTGCTTCTTCCTTCAGAAAACTGCTTGGAAGATCATAGAATCATAGAATGGCTGAGGTTGGACGGGACCTTGAAGATCATCTAGTTCCAACCTCCCTGCCATGGCAGGAACACCACATGCACTAGACCAGGTCATCCAGGGCCACATCCAGCCTGGCCTTAAACACTGCCAGGGATGGGGCCTCCACAACCTCTCTGGGTAACCTGTTCCAGTGCCCCACCACCCTTTGGGTAAAGAACCCCCTTCTAATCTCCAGCCTAAACCTCTCCTCCTTCAGCTTGTAGCCATTCCCCTGTGTCCTGTTGCAATCTGACAAGGAGAAAAGTCTCTCTCCTTCTGCCCTATAATCCCCTTTCAGGTACTGAAAGGCTGCTATAAGGTCCCCTCTAAGCCTTCTCTTCTCCAGGCTGAACAACCCCAATTCCTTCAGCCTGTCCT